>JALLPA010000058.1:0-52053 GCA_036939895.1 Thalassiosira exigua
AATAGTATTATTAAAGATTTGAAAATTATTATACTCAATAGCATTGTTTATCAATAAAAAGGAAAACATACTAACAATTAGAACACTTAAGTATATAACAGAGTTATGAATTAATAAATATTTCCTATTTACTGAGATAAAAGTCCCATGAAGAATCAAATAAATTATGGAAATACCTAAAAAAATTTCAGGTAATAACTGTATTTCTTTAAAAATTAACATTTATAAATTAAGCAAAAACGAAATGTGCATTTTTAAATTTTATTTCTTTAGATCTATTTTAAAAATTGTCTTTTTTTTTTTTTGAGAAATAACCTAAAAAAAGAAACAAAAATACTTTTTATTTGTGTAATTTACAAAGACAATACAGAAGTGTATGTACGAGAGAGCTGCTTAAAAACAACTTGTTTTTTAGTAGTTTCAAAAACTCTAATTAGTACTAAGGTTACTGGACCAATTGTTGCTAATAATAAAACTGTGCCAGAAAGTAAAAATTGTATAACATAATCTGTATACAATATATGACCTATAGACACAATTTCAGTAAAATGGTCTAGTTTATGAAATCAATTTAGATAATGATTTAATAAAAAACTATCGAAATATGGGTTAATAGGTTCAAACGTGCTGGAAATTGCTATTAAAAATTCAATTAAAAAAACAAGGCCTAAAAAACTTCCAAACGGGAAATATTTTAAAGAATCTTTGGTTAAATAAACAGCTTTTATATCCAACATCATAACTACAAACAAAAATAAAACTGCAATAGCGCCTACATAAATTATAATAAAAATTAATGACATATATTCACATTCTAATAAAAGCAAAATAGTAGATGAAGAAACAAAACTTAAAACTAAAAATAACACAGAATATATTGAGTTTTGACTAAGAATAATCATTAAAGAGCTTATGACTAATATACAAGAAAAAAGATAAAAAAAAAAATTAGCTACCATAAAATTCAAAAAATTAAATAATGAAAAAGGGATTTGAACCCTTGACATTTGGGTTATGATTCCAATGTTCTAACCAACTAAACTATTTCATTTGTTCCAGCTACACGTTCCCGTACAGCTACCTTGTTACGACTTCATCCAAATTGCTAATTTTTCAATGAACTGGCTTTTTTCATTTAAAAAAAAAAAAAGGAAGTTTAATTTTCAAGTAAAACTAGCTTTCTGCATGTGACGGGCGGTGTGTACAAAGCCAAGGTACGTATTCACCGCAACGTTCTGATTTGCGATTACTTGTGATTCCACCTTTATGTAAACGGGTTGCAGTTTACAATCCGAACTAAGAAAATTTTTAAAGATTAACTAAAAACTTTATTTGTGTGACTTTTTGTTATTTTCATTGTAGCACGTGTGTAGCCCAATCCATAAGGGCCACAGTGACTTGACTTAATTCTCACCCTCCTTTAAATTATTATTAAACAGTTTTTTTAAAACATAATTATTCTATTTAGTTAAGCTAAATAACATTGTGTTAATACCTATTATTTTTAGTTTTAGCGCTTGATAATGGATGGTCACAGTGACCTATTTCTTCTTTCGATGTGTCAACGAGGTTTATTTCTTTACGCTCGTCGCGCATCGAAGTGTACTTTCCATTATTTGTTTAAACACTAATGAAAACAAATTTAAGTATTATTCACCTACTAATTTAACAATTAAACAGATTAACTGATAGTAAATTCTTAAAAATAAGAGTTGCGCTCGTTAAAAGGAATGAACCAAACATCTTACGACACGAGCTGACGACAGTCGTGCAACACCTGTAATGAAAATTCATTAATTTTTTTTCAGTTTTGGATGTAAATAACATGGTGATGAAAAATGTATAGCAAATGGAGTTTTTTTTTATTCAAAAAAAAAACTTTTTTCACCACCTACCCACTACTGTTACTAAAAAAATTAACAATAAAAAATTCGTATTAATTCGAATTTTTTTCAATATTTCAAGGATTGGTAAGGTTTTGCGCGGATTATCGCATTAAACCACATGCTCCACCACTCGTTGTAGGCTCCCGTCAATTCCTTTGAGTTCCAATCTTGCGATCGTACTCCTCAGGCGGAATGCTTATAGCGTTAGCTTAAAAATCTAAAACTTTTTTAAATTACAGCACTCAGAATTTACAGTATAGACTACCAGGGTATCTAATCCTGTTCGCTCCCTACACTTTCGTCCCTCAATGTCAGTTTTCACTAAAGAGTCGCTTTCGCTTATGGTATTCCTTCATGTATTTTTGGGATTTACCCCTTAACATGAAATTCTACTCTTCTGTGTTAAACTCAAGTAAAACAGTATTATATCTTTTTTTAAAGTTAAGCTTTAAATTTTAACATATAACTTATAGTACCATCTACGGACGCTATACGCCCAGTAACGACGGGTAACGCTTGCCCCTCCCGTATTACCGCGGCTGCTGGCACGAGATTGGCCGGGACTAAAACTTCTTTAAACAACGTCACTATCATTTTTAACGAAAGAACTTTACAACCAAAAATTAGCCGTCAGACAGCATTTCATTCACATAATATTGCTGGATCAAACTTTCGTTCATTGTCCAATATTCCTCACTGCTGGCTATAAGTAGCCTGGACCTTATTTCAGTTCCAGTGTGGTTGTACACCCTCTAAGTTCAACTAAAGATCGAAGGCTTGGTAAACTGTTATATCTACCAACAACCTAATCTTACGCAACCTCATCTTTTAACAATCAATACTTTAAAAATTTTATTAACTCAGTCTCAGAAAAGATTCTTTAAATGAGCTAGTCAATGCAAATATTAAATATCTAAACTTAATCGCATTGTTTTTTTATGTTTTCTAATTTTTCAAAATTTTTATTACTCAATCTTAGATTTTACAACCAAAAAAAAATAAATTGAAACTTTTTATTTAATATTACTATAAACTAACATTAGTTTTAACCTAAAAAAGTCCAAAACTTTAAAAGGTATAGTTTATCTTAATTTAAAAGGCAGACTATATCAAAGTTTTTACTACTTAATTTTGAATTTTTAATCCAAAAAAGGCAGATTGAAACTTTTTTAGATATAAATAATTGCGGACTCCTCACCCGTTCGCTACGATTTTTTTACCGTACAACTCGCATGTGTAAAGCATATTATTAGCGTTCACCCTGAGCTAGGATCAAACTCAATTCGAAAAGTTTAAAATTATTTATAAAATTTTAAACTTATTTGACTTTAAATCTTTAAACTTACAACCTAACAACGATACCTCATAAAATACAAAAAAAGCAATAAGCAAACATAATACTTTTAATCTAGAAATACTCACAACTATTAAACTAATAGAATAAATCCAAGTTAAAATAGTATATATTAATAATTAACTAAACAATTACTGTTGACAAAAACGATAAATGTTTATCAAATATTAAAATACCTACCAGTAAAATGTTTACTGGGTCAACTAAATAAGTTTGCTGTAGCGCTTGAATATCGCAGCATGTTATAAAAAAGCATATTTTTAATCTAAACTCTATAGCAATCGGTTTAGAAATCTGTTACTTTACTCAACTAAACTAGATATGCTATCGAGGTTTATAAAAAATTTTTAAATAATTAGTTTAAAAATTTTAAGTAAAATTAGGAATGAACACCCTAGCTGCCTTTAATAGGTGTTACCTATAACTGATTAATAAACCATAATTTAAGTAGGTGTACGATCTACTACTAAACTACAGTCATACGAAGGTCACCCGGGACGTAGATCCCCAGTGGCGAAATAATGCTTAACTAAATCAGCACCCCCATCAAAGCAATCTTCGGGTGATGATTTTACGTCAACCTCCAAAGTATAGTTGCTAAAGGCATCTACGCCACTTGGCAGACCCGTTTGCCCAAGTAATGGGTGCAATTCTCGACACCTTACTAATAATGACGTGTCCTCTTGAGGGCACCCTAAGTAATTTAGATTTTTAGTAAGAGTGGTTATTGCTCTTGTTGTTTCACAAAAGTGCGCCACAATTGTCGAGTCTGTCGATGACAGACAATTTACGAGTGCTATGCCGGCTTCAAACTCTGGTAACGGCGGCATTTGTTTTTTTTTGATAATTTTTTTAGCATCGCGAAATCTTAAATAATTTTATTTTAGTGCTTATTTGCTAAAAGCTTTACAGTTCTTACACATTAAACCTATGACGTAATAATCTTTTACGGTTTTTTAAAAATTTTTTTCAAGGTTAGTTTCTTGTTTAGATGCTTTCAACAATTATCTATTATAAATATAGCTATTCGACAATGCATTTTTATACAATCGATTCACCAGAGATTTACTTTTCTCGGTCCTCTCGTACTAAAGTCTAATCCTTTCAATTTTCAACACTCATGGTAGATAGGTAGAGAATCGAATGGCTGTTTTACAACCGCCAAACTCTCACCAGAACCGTGCATGCGACTTTCACCGCACACGGCTCCTCAAGTAATACTAGGAAAACTAGTACATTTTGCTTTTTACTATGACAGACAACACGTATAAGAGCTCAAGTAGACTAAAAATTTTGTCGATCTACTACTTGAGTACAATCATACAAATGTCATCCGGGTTTAAAATCACCCATAAAATTACTAAATGAAATAACACCTCTAGGTGATCCGAAACATCAAGCGGGAATAATTCTCGTCCTCTAATTAGTAAAAAGGTCACTTTCGGATCCGTATTTAATCCTTTAGTTAGCGTCGTAACTAAAGTATTAAGTAACGCTAACCCTTGCTCTAATGATGACTTACGTATTATCGGATATGTATACACACATTTCGATGGCTTTAAACGTGGGTTTTACATTGAATAAAAATTTTATAACCCAAGTTAATTTAAAAATAATTTAAAGCTTTTGTCAACGAGATACTAAAAATAATAAAAACTGAATTCACGTGTAGTATAAAATAAAACTATTTTTTACATATTTTCGGATAGGTAAACTTTTACACCAAAAGTTTCGTTAACTGTATAGGCAGCCGATTGATAATGATTTATTTTAGAGTTAATTGATTGAAGAGAGGATTTGGCACATTGTATAAGTTTATTCATTGCTCTTGATGCTTTATTAAATCTACCTTTAATAATAATTTTTATACCGATAAGGTAGCGGGATACGTCAGAATTGAGTAATAATATTATTGCTTGTTTTATAAACCCCATAAAATAATTATCTTTTCTATATATACTTATCTAATTTAGTCTTAATTAATCGCTTATAAATGAAGAGCTAATAGTTTTGCAGATTTTCTTTTTGAAATGCTGACAAATATCAACTTTATAATTCTTTAATCAAACTTTCTGTAAAAATTTCTTGAAACTTTTTGTATACCTAACGGTCTGCAACTATCTTTGGGCTTTAAAATTAGAACTCTCCGAACCATAGTTGTGCGCTTTACCCATAATCTGAAGATTATCTAGTAACTACACTCTTTGTTTTTCATTGAGATTTTTAACACCAGTAACATCAGCAGTTTTATTGCCGCAATTCAATTGTGTAACTTTGTGCACAGTAAACTTTTTTAAACCGTATAAATTCAAAATTAGCTTTCGAATATTTTGATTTTTTTTAGCTGCGTAGACTTTATTTTGAAAAATATGTAAACAAAACCTAATTTTCGTCCAATTGATGTTCCACTTAGAGGCTTTCAAAACTTTTTAGAGTTATTAAATTAAGTTTTTTATATTTGTTAATAAAAATATTACATTTAGCACTCATTTTCTTTAAATTTTTCATGTACTAGTATGTTACTTGCGATCTACATCAGCTTATCCCGAACATTACATCCTAACTTTTTTCAAGTACAAATCTAGTTAATTCTAGATGGGCATTAGCTTTTTAAACCGTCCTTTCCAAACTTACGCATCTTCAATTAGAGAGAAAAATTACGAAAAATTTTTTAATCATAACTTTGAGAGCTTTTGATCACCCTACTGGCAGTCTTGCCATAGTATAAGTTATGGCTAATAAGCTTGAGTTATCGAGTTCCAAGTTTTGCTATAAATATTTGAATCGCAGGGTGCGCCTTTATACCGGGTCTGGGAAAATTAGTTTAGCTACCGACGGTCTCCTTCGGCGCGATTTAATAGACCTGACTAATGTTTTTTAGCCGTAGTGCAGTCAAAAATGCAAAGTAAGAGAGCTTACAAGCTAAAATACAACTACTAACAGTTAACGATACGTACGGACACTTCAGTTTTCCACCCTATCTAAAAATAGGTTTCAGCTTGAGTCAGCGTTCGTTGATTAAAAAATCGTGGAGTGTTTTTACCCTTAATACAATTAAGCTTGCCTTCTTTAAATGTCATACTCATAATCAACACTTTTCTAGCTTTTATACCTTGTTTGGATGCTTAAGTTTGCCAAACTTTTCTTCCAGGCAATCCTATTAAATAGGATTTTTATATGCTTTCCGCCAACTAATTAAGCGGGTAGATTATTAGCCTACATTCAAAACTTAGTTTTACCTTAAAAGTTATTTTTAAACTTCGTCGGTAAGCATTTCTACGAGCCTTTTTTTCATTATGACCCTTTAAATACAACACTTCACACGGGACCAAACTGTTTTACAACGTTCTAAACTCAGATCATGTACCGCCTTTCTTGGCGAACAGCCAAACCCTTGGAACCACTTACAGCTCCAGGATGCGATAATATTATAGTCAGGCTTTCAATTTGTTATTTTTCGAGTCTGCTAATTCAAAACCGTACGTGAACATCTCCATTCATACGGCTCCTACCAAAAAACAAAATTATGTACTTAATATCCACAAAATTTTTGGGTTTCGAAAGACAAACTAATTATGTGTTTGATCGTGACAGTGTAGGGCTGTACTCATTGTAACTTTTCAGTTTATTTGTTCTGAAATATAGTACAATTTATAGATGTTTATAGGTTTAAACCTCATATCGCAGACAACCCTACAAAATTTTTAAATTATTTGGCGCCACACGTCAGCATATCTCGGACGTTACTCCCCACCTTTTGCAGGCACTAGCCTGGTAATTTCCAAATGAGCAATTGCTTCTTGTAGCATCTTTCAATTCAATAAGCCTATAGGTGAGCCTACCAGAAAATAAAATGGTGCTCATTAATTGTTACTTCGTTCCTAAATGTCATCAATTATGTGTGTACCTTCCTACTATACGACGAGACACATTAATTTCTTGCTTTCTTTGTTGGGCATTCCAGCTAATATAGTATCTGTTGCCGATATTTCGGTCCGGGGTGTGCTTTAAGCCTTCTTTCATAACCCCAAATTCCTCGTGACGTCGTTTTATTACACAGGTTCGCATGGGCTATAAGCTCACACATATCGTTCTTATCTACTATAAACATAAAAGATACGTTTACAATAAACTTTTAGCCCCGCTTATACCTAACAAATCTCACAATGTTAAGACAGGAGAAATCCAGTAGATTACAACCTGGAAAACTATGATTAACACCCAAGAAACTGGGCGTATAGGAGTATTTTCCCATATGGCATTTAAGTTATCATGATAGCATTTACATTTATGCTATAAGCAGCCACAATTACGTAATCTATCCCGTGTTTGTGGCTAACGAATCGCACCCAACATCGAGGTGCCAAACCACTCCATCGATAGGGTCTCTAAAGAATGATTAGCCTGTTATCCCTGGCGTACCTTTTATCCGTTGAGCGATGACCTTTTCCACTCAGAATCATCGGATCACTATAACCGACTTTAATCTCTGCTCGATATGTAAATCTTTCAGTCAAGCAAGCAATATACTATTATGCTCTTTAATTGATTTTTTTCAATTTGAGCTTGCTTTCATACGCCTCCGTTACTTTTTAGGAGGCGACCGCCCCAGTCAAACTACCCATTATAAACTGTTTTGAACTTATGAGTAATAAAAGTTTTTTAAAGTGGTATTTCAATAATGTTTAAACAAATAACTTGCGTTACGGCTTAAAAAAAACTTACCACCTATACTACACAAAAAAAATTTCGTTACAATTTATAACTATAGTAAAGGTGCACAGGGTCTTTCCGTCTAGCCACGAGTAGTCTGCATCTTCACAGACATTTCAATTTCACTGAGATTGTATTGGAGACAGTAGGACAGTCGTTACGCCATTCATGCAGGACACCAATTAAATGCCAAGGAATTTCGCTACCTTTGGATATACATAGGAAATCATCCTTGTATCAGAACTGTACGTGCAATTACCGTCTACTGCATACAACTCGCACTTGTATAAAATTTTTCGTCTCATCTTTGTGGAGAAGCTATATTTCATCGTTGTTCAAAACTTTTATTTTTTGTAGATTTAAATATACCATTGCTATTTCTTTACATCTAAAATAGATTTATACTTAGTACATCAAGAATTAGAACATTTCATCATCACTACTATTCGGCGAACGGTTGTTTAAAAGTTTATCATGGTACATATCATCTGGGTTTAACTTTCGAAAACGGGTAGAAAGACCATTATTAAACGTTTAATCCACAGTAACGTCATGGTTTATAGGTAGAATATGCGGGCAGCTTTGTGAAACTAAAAAGTACAATTTTGATTAAAGAACTCACATAAAAAACCCAATTATAAAATACTATAACTTTAGTGGCTCCACAAACTCAAACGTCTGAACAATGACAGTTATGTTAGACCAAATAGTCTTGATATTGTTTACATTTAAAAAAAAGAAAATCGCAAGATAAAGAGTAAAAAAATTTTTCTATAATGCTTATCAATTCGGAAAGACAGTAACCAAAAACGTTATCGTTAACATTAAAAGATGCTTCTATATATTCCATACTTTGTAAAAAGAACTAAAGATATCAGGTATGAATTTAATTGGAAATTCAGCGTTTTTAGGATTAGGCCTATCGTCTGCATTATTTGCGAGAAAAGCCAGGAATTTTATTTATTTCTCTACCCAACACAAAAAAGGATAAATCACTCTCTTACCTTGTTTTAAAGCCAAGTTTTGATTTAAGTGTCTTAGGGTATAATAAACTAATTATCTTTTCTCCCAAATTATTTTTAATAGTTAAATTCAGGCCAAATTTGGTGTAGACCCTAACAGCAGAATTTATTTTGTGTTTATGAGCTAATGTTAGTGCACAAGATTTTCTGAGTATAGCAACAACTCTCCAAAGATCAGGCCGCTTATTGATGCAAGAATAATAATTTAAAATTCCTCCGATAATAGCTGAGTATTTTGAAACGATTTTATCGTCTTTTAACATACAATATTTAAGACACGCAGTTGCACGAACCGTACCATCTCTCCGCTTTTTGGCAAAACCTTTGGTTACTAGCATTGTGAGCATTAAAAGAATCGGAGCACGAAAATGCACAGTGTTAGTTGCTTGGGCTTGTAAGCGGGGTCCTAGTTTAGTAATATTATCGACAGTATTTTTATCTTTCTTTCGTTTAATTTGGTAATGTTTGAAATATCTCAAATACATACCTAAGTATTTGATATTTCGTTCATTACTGTGATAAATTTTAGATTTTTCGTGGTTTATGGCAAACTTTAATTCTTTTAGTTTCTTTTGAACTGTATTAAAAATTTGTTGAGCTTCATTACGAGGCCCAATAAAACCAATTATGAAATCATCTACGTATCTCACATAATGGCAACGTCTGAAGTTAGTGTCGAACTTATCCATTACAGTAAATTTGTTGCCGTGAGCAAAAACATTATGTTTAAAATGAAGAATGGCTTTTTTCACTGCTGGATTATGTTTTAGGTACTCCTTATCTTTTTTGTCAAGGGTATACCGTTTACTATATAAAAGGTTTTTCTCACGACTTTTACCTTTATTATTATTAAATAATACGTGTTCTTTAACAAATACGTCTAACTCATGTAATAGAATCTTATTCATAATAGGAAAAATCAAACTACCTTGAGGATTACTTACAACATTGTAATTACTATGGTCATTTACATTGTATACATTTATGTGTTCTACTTTTAGTAATTTAAATAACAATTCTAATGTGGGCTGATCACAGTACGGTTTTAATTTACTCAATAACGTTTTATAATTTATCCTGTCAAAATATTTTTCAATATCAATATTTATAATTCATTTTATCCCTTTTCAACCATATTTTATTTTCTTTAGTGCCTGATGACAATTTTCACTTTTACGAGAGCCATATGGTACATTTAAAAACATAGGTTCGAAAATTGATTCTAACTTAATTAATAAAGTTCTTTGTACTACTTTATCAATCTGAGGGGACATATTTAAATGTTGTATCCCGCAATCGGAGCGGAAAATGCCAACTTTTTGATATAATGTAGGTTTATATTTCTGATTGGATAGTTCATTATGAAGTTTTTCAATTCTTTTATCTGTTATGTTGGATATAATTTCACCATTTAAGCTAAAGCTTACATTATTTTTAGTGCGGGCTAAACCCGCTTTTAAATTTTCTATAGAAATAAGTTCTCTGTATATAATTTTTTTTGCCATGTTATTTTTTTTCTAAATTGGGTCGACTCAACGCATAAGTACGTATTGTGTTAAATACTATACAACTAGTTGATTTCATAAAGTTGTTTTTGTTAAATTACAAAGACAAACTAGAATGTAACCTTTTTAAACAACGACATTATTACTCAACCTCTGCAGGCCTATCGTATTTAAATTATTAACTAAATTGTAATATCTTATAACGATATTTTAGGGCCTTTCACTAAGTTCTTACTTACATGTTTTTATTTGATATTTATTATTCTCAAATACATACTCCGTTAAGAGAGTGATTCTTTCCCGGGTAATTTCTTTATTATCTAACAGATAAACCTAGATATAAGGATAACCTGAAGGATACTGACTGTCGAGGTACCTTCTCTTATATCGAATGCTTTATACATTCCGAGAACTCATGGCCCGTAGAAGCAAAATAATTAAAAAGAATGTCTAGCCTAATCTCATGCTTACTTTCCTTTCCACTTTATCACGGGTTAGGTAAGAGATGTTAAAGCCGTGAGAATAAATGTTACCTACTCACACACATAAAAAGTTTATCTTAGCCGCACACCGTCAGAGTTACAGCCGCCGTTTACTGGGGGTTAAAATTAAAGCCAAAACTTTTCTTATTAATCTTGCAGCACCGGGCAGGCGTCAGTCTCTATACTTCTTTTTTCAAATTTGCAGAGACCTGTGTTTTTATTAAACAGTCGCTGTCCTCGATTTTGTGCCAGCTTTTTAATTTTACAAAATAAAAAGCTACTCCTTATTCCGAAGTTACGGAGTCATTTTGCCGAGTTCCTTCAATACAATTAACTCAAGCACCTTAATTTACTAAATTTGTTTACCTGTGTCGGTTTACGGTACGGTATTATTTTAAGCTATTTCCTGAAAATACTAAAAATCTGCTCTCAAAACAGAAAAATGCATATTATTTTTTTGTTTTAAAAAACATTAAATTTGTATTTCGTCACTGTAAAATATAATAAACTATTACCCATCAATTACAACTTTCGTATCTATCTTAGGGACCGATTAACATTCAAGGTAGACTAGCTTTACCTGTTTATAAACCTGGAACTTAAGGTGACGTAGTTATATTCTACCTTAACTTAAACGTTTTTCGCTACTCATACCAATATTTTCATTTTTGATTTTTCCAATTTATATGATTATAAATTTTTTTTAATGTACAAAACGTTCTGCTACCATTTATAATGCTTTTATAAATTTATTGTTTCGGCAAACAATTTTAGGCCCTATACATTTTCGATGCTAAAAAGCTAAACCAATGAGTTGTTACGCTATCTTGAAGAGTTGGCTGCTTCCAAGCCTACCTATAAGCTGTTAACATTTTTTTACTTTCTTTTTCACTTAACCATTTTTGAGGGCCTTAACATATAATTTGGGCTGTTTCCCTTTCGACTATAAATCTTAGCACTTATAGTCTGTCTTTTTAAAATCTTTTTTATTTTATCTTTGGAGTTTCATTAAATGCAGTAAAACTTTACGCTCCCTTTATTTACCGAGTGCTCTACCTTAAAATAATGAACTTTAAATGCTCTACTTAAATAGATTTCGCAGAAAACCAGCTATTTCTAAGTTTGTTTGGCCTTTCACCCCTAACCACAACTCATCTCAGTATTTTTCAACATACACGAGTTCGGCCTTTCAATAAGCGGTAACGCTTTAAATGCAGCCTGGTCATGGTTAGATCACTTAGTTTCGGGTTTTATATTAATAACTCAAAACGCACAAAAAATTAAAAATAAATTCTGATCGTTAGTATGTCTAGCTTAAATATAAAGTTAAAAGAAACGCTCAAAAACTAATTCTAGCGGGTTTATCTTACTTTCACTACAATTGCTGCGATGTATGTCAACACACTTTTTTAAAACCATTACTGTTTTCGTCATAAGAATATGATTTGGCTCACCTACCCAAGCCACATTAGTTTAGTACTTTAACAATTTCAAATCTTCAAAAAAATAGTGTTGTAAGTTTTGTGGGTCATCAATTCGCGTGATTTGAAAAATTAAATTCAGTTCGCTTAGTTTATTGCTAGAAAAGAGCGGTTTTAATCCCAATTGATTATATTTACTGGGCACCACACGGTCTTCGTTAAGTTTAGCTTTAACAGGCCAAACCCAGGTCGAGTAATTCAACTTTCTGTTGCGATTTTTTAATTTGTAGTTTAAAACAAAAAAATAGCGAGCATATAAATAGCCCAGGTTAGATTTATAAATAGAAAAAGTAAATCGCAAGATAAAGAATAAAATAATTTCCCTATCAGTTCGGAAAAAACTATAGCCAAAAACACTAGTATTGAGATTAAAAAATACTTTTATATATTTCATACCTTGTAACAAAGTAAAAGTTATTACTAATAATATTGTAAAGCATAACTCAAGGATTCCTTGCTTTTTTACTCTTACTATTAGTGCGTAGTGAGCTACAGTTACCTGAAGCACCAGGACTTAAAAAAAAATGTATTAGTTAATGGAATTCCTGATTTTGGATCGTTTGAATTGCTTTTGGAAGTTAAACATCACCTAACTTAAAAACTGGTGACAAACTAGAGTGAAAAAAGGTACAACTGTAAATTTGCTATAAGTTGCTTCTGTCATTGTCTTATAGGAAGTTCATGACATGTACTTATCATGAGCGTTACTTCGTGCTCAAACTTTTCTGGAGAATTCGCTGCTTTTGATCCTAAGGCAGTACCAAAATGAACTATAATGGTCATATTATGGCGTGTTCCACTCGAGACCAAATTTTCGCATGTTCAATACTGTTTTTCTTACCAACTTTTACGATCGTATTGCCGACGATCTCAGTTCGCTATTTAGGACCGCGCTGACTTCCAGTTTTTCTCTTCAACATACAACCAGTATCCGAAATTTTTAATACTTAATTTATTTTAGCCTATACATTTTAATTGTTTAAGCTCGCTATTAATATAAACTCATTGATTCATTATGCAAAAGGAACGCTGACACTTTACATAAAAGCTTCAACAGATTATAAACATTAAATTTCAACCTTTCCCTTACGGTACTTGTTCTCTATCCATCATTAATACCTTTTAGATTTTGAGGGTGGTACCCCATTATTTAAATGATGTATGACATACCTCATTTTACTTTATATCTTAAAATGTTAAAATATGGTTTACAGGACTTACATGTTTTTACCTTAAAATGTAAAAAATATGTTACCTTCTTTGGTTAAGTTTTAAGCATATTATATACATTTTTGAAGAATAATCTACACCGATTTTGCTCGCCGCTACTTACGGTTTCTCGGTTGGTTTTTTTTCTAGTTACTTAGATGTTTCAATTCACTAGCTTGGACAAAATTTTAACAGGAAACCTGTTAAAATTTTGTTTAAATTTATTAAAACTCCTTTCCGATTAGAAAAATTATAAACTTTATGGTGGAAGATCCATTTATAATGTTTCGTTTTACAAACGTTCTTTTATCTGTATTAATGTTTAGGTTTCCATTATTTAATGTGTTAAAAAAATTCCATTTTTAAATTGTTCGAAAGAACATAATAAATTTAAGTCCACGGCAAAATTGTTACTTTGCCTCAATTTGGTTGCTGGTTCATATGAAGAGCTGCTGCCGCCAATTCTTCTTGCGAGTTTACAGGACTCGCGTGGACTCTTATAATACCATTGTCCAACCGAATTAAACCAAACCCACTGTGCGTTAACCAGCCTTGTGCCTGTATATCCTCGACAGGGCACCGGCTTGGGTGGACTAACTTGTAGCCAAAGTGACATCCTTTTGGACACTGCATTCATGCCTTAGCAGTTGATCAAGGGTCGGCTGCCGTTTGATCGTAACCTACAGTTAAAACTGTGCCAGACTGAATGTTTTTTTTCAATCATGCATCTCTGTACCCTCATTCCTCATTTTCTTCGAGGTTGTATTTCTCCATAGCTAAGGTTTGGAGCTGGGTAAAGAATTCTATCGGCACCTGCCAAGTGCTTGAAAGAACTTGAGCATATAAAAAAACCATAAGCGTACTTGTCAAAACCGCAGCGACAATAAAAAAACTAGATTTTTTAATCGAACTCACGTTCGAACTGAAAAAAAGGACTATTATACTAAAAAAAAAAAATACTAAAAAATTTACTAATACTAAATTAGTAATTGGAAGATCAAAGTAAAACAATTTAATAGAAAATAATGAAATTATTTGAAATTGACCAAAGAAAGTGTTTAACATTTATAGTTTCTTAAATGTAGATTGCTTGCAACTCAAAAAAAGTTACAAATAAGTCCCATTTTATAGGGTTATTTCGTGTTTTGTTAAAGAACTGCTATAATTTTCAAACTGGCAAAATAATCTTTTTTAACTTCACTTTTTTATAACACCTTAATAAAGCAAAACATCTCACTGTAAAGATTTTAAATTTAGTGTGTAATTGTCAAAATAGTCTACAATAAAATTTAAACTGATTTTCTACTTTAAGAAAGAAAATGCGGGATAGATAAAAAATTATCATCTCCGTTGTTGGATTTGTATTTTTTGTAATCTGCTTTATTATGCACAATTTGTTGTTTCCCACTCTCGTCGCCCAAAATAACTACAGGATCGAATAAATGAGTTTACCAAAGCGCAAAGCTTTTACAGTACTTTATAAGCATCGCTTTTTTGGTTTAAACTCTATAGCACAGACAATTTATAAATTTATTACTTTACCCAACTAAACTAAATATACTATCGGAGTTTATAAAAAAATTTTAATTTGTTTTCGGGCCTCTATATTATTCACGGTGAAAAGATAAAAATTTAAAAAATACTTTTTGCACACTTGAAGGTTTATCACTAAAGCAAGTGTAAAACAAAGATTTTTTATCTTTTTAAGTTAAAATGAAAAAAAGCTCATAACTTAAAAAGCCAATCAAGAATTTTTTTATACTTTTTTTGACCCTAATTCAACTTAACAATATATATAGAAAAACAGCTATTATACCTAAAAAATTTATCAAAAATAATGAAACCTAAACATTAAAATAATTAAAAACTTATTAAGTTGTTAGTTAAATTAAAAATAATGATCTTATTTGATGTTTAGATTTCATTATTCCGTGTGTTAAAAAAACTCCTTTTTTAAGATATAACTAAATAAATTAAAACCCCGCAAATTCCACAACTAGTCTAATCTTATCAAGCTTAGGATTGGAATCGTCAAAAAATTGAGAGTGTAAAATTTTCCGTGTTTTTTATTTTTCTTAACCTGTTTATTTTTTCAATTACCTACTCGTATCAATTTTCAAATTTCAACTCTAGATTGTTTGAAAAATACTCAACCAAACATTTAGGGGGTTTGTTATAAAATGTTTGTATACAACATCTTATACTGTTTGACACCCTTCCTCGACTAATTTACAGTCAAAACGGTGCTTTATATCAAATAAATACTGCACAACTTTTTTAAATCTTTACTAACTTCTAAAATTTTGCTCTCCTTTTTACAAACCTTTGTAAAGTAGGGTTATTTTCAGCAAACACGCAATGCGGTATCTCTTCATAAGATTTGCCCTTTCACAATAATTATTCATCCAAAATTAAAACAACACATTTTTAAATGTTTTTATCTTTTTTATTAAAATTGTTGGCGTCAACAATTGCTAACCTATTTAGCTCCAAAATTTTTATTTACTTCATTAACTACATAACTCGATGTTTCATTTAAAACGAAATACTTACTAAGCCAAAGTGGCTAAATGTGTTATATATACTGTTTTTAAAATTTTTAAATCATGTTGTAAAGCTCTTAATAATCTTATTAACGTAACAATTGCAAAATCTTTACAGGTATTTCACTTTTTATCTTTTTAAAGTCCTTCGTTTCTTCTAATTTAAATATAATCTTTTAAAAAAGTTTGGATCCACGTGCGCAACTATAGGCGAGTATATTTTGTACAGTTTTATCTAAAATAAAATAAAACATTTTCTCATAAAGTCATAACTAACAATATCTTATTAATAGCAGTTTGTTTTTGTACAAAACACATTATTTTACTGAATTTGTGTCACTTTAGTTCTTTAATCAAAAAGTTCTTTTTAGTTCTTTAGTTCTTTAATCAAAAAGTTCTTTTTAGTTCTTTAGTTCTTTAATCAAAAAGTTCTTTTTAGTTCTTTNTTCTTTAATCAAAAAGTTCTTTTTAGTTCTTTAGTTCTTTAATCAAAAAGTTCTTTTTAGTTCTTTAGTTCTTTAATCAAAAAGTTCTTTTTAGTTCTTCCGAGCCCCACATTACTACAATAAAAAGATAAAAAAAATAAAAATACTCTTTGCACACTTGGGGGGTTAGTCGCCAAGACAACCATATAATAAGAGTTAAACTAATTATTGTTAAGAAAATAAACGATACAAAATAAAAAATTACTATTTTTTTTTAACTACTGTTTAAAAATTTAACAATATTTTTATTCGCAACTTTTATAGAATAAATCTATTTTTAGAATTTTAGTTAAAACACGAAATAACCTTATAAAATGGGACTTATTTGTAACTTTTATAGAATAAATCTATTTTTAGAATTTTAGTTAAAACACGAAATAACCTTATAAAATGGGACTTATTTGTAACTTTTATAGAATAAATCTATTTTTAGAATTTTAGTAATAAATCCCTTAAGTGTGCAAAAAGTATTTTTATTTTTTTTACCTTTTTTTTGTAGTAACGTGGGGCTCGAAAACAGAATAAAAATTTTTTTTTTTAGGAATTTCTTAAAGAACTAAAAAGTACAATTTTTAAACTACACCATGATATACCAGCTGCTTTATTTATTTGACTTTGTAAGCAATTTATTGAAAATACTAAATTTAATAAACCTACTAACTCATGTTGTGTGTGTTTAAAAGAATATAAAAAAAGTAAGTAATAAGACAAAACATTATCTGTTAAAGAAGAGCAATTGGTTTAGCTCACTAGACTCATGCTCTAGAGGTTGTAAGTTCGAATCTTACCTTTGACATAAAACATATAATAGGTTAATTAAAGGCTTCATTTTTTATAAGTTAGTTTTAAATTTTTCCATAATTTTTATTCTATTTTATTTAGCGCAATCTAGTTGATTACTACCAGTTTTCTATTGAATTTTTATTTCATATTTTCAAACCTATTAAAGAATTTAATTATTTGCAAATTTAACGATTGGATATGCATGATTAAAGGTAGACTTAATAAAACATCAAGAGCAAAAAACAGATACATACAATGCGGTAAATTCTCTTTTTAATCAATTAACCGTTTATAGCAGTAATGGAATTTTTGGAGTAAAAACTTGACTCTCCGCAAATGTTTACGACACAAATTATGCAATTAATACCAAAAAAAACCAAATACAGAAAAGTACAAAAAAGTAGATTAGTAAAATTTACTTACCGTTCTAACAAATTACGATTTGGAAGTGTTGGATTAAAAGCGACCCAATCCGGTACTATATCATCTCGACAAATTGAAGCAGCACGACAGGCTATTGTCAGAAAAACAAACCGAAAAGGAAAATTATGGATAAGAATATTTCCTTCATTGCCTATTACAGTTAAACCTATTGAAGTTCGAATGGGTAAGGGTAAAGGTACAGTTTCACATTGATGCGCAAAAATTAAAGCTGGTATGATTCTATTTGAAACCCATGGAATACCACATAATGCTGCCATTCTAGCGTTTAAAACTGGGGGAGCTAAATTGCCTATAAAAACAGTAGTTTTATTTTAAGTTACAAAAAAACAACAATTTGTTAGTGCATTATAATATAGTAAGAACATAAACAATTTAACATTCTAATACATTTTCTAATACAAGATAGTGCAAATTTTAGATTTATTTTAAAGTGCTTCATGTATTGAGGTCTTTAAAACCTTAAAGCAAAAGTTACGTTTAAAGATATCAAAATGTGTATTGTTTAAGAGTTCGGCTATTTGCAAATTCAATGGCTAGACATACGTTATTAAAGGTTATTTTAAGTTTTTCTTGAACGATGTTGTTATTAGAAGACTTTTTAGTAATTTTTCATATCGTATCTTTATTAATTTTAGTTTTATTAATGTGTTTAAATACTAATTTGTCTGTAGGTAATTTTGAATACTGTTTAATTTTAGGTAAAATTTTTAAACTAATTATTTAAAAATTTTTTATAAACCTCGATCGATAGCATATTTAGTTTAGTTGAGTAAAGCAACAGATTTTTAAATCGTTTGTGCTATAGAGTTTAAACTAAAAAAAGGACGCCTATAAAGTACTGTAAAAGCTCTGCGCTTTAGTAAACTTATTTATTCGATCCTATAGTTATTTCGGGCGATAAGAGTAGGAAACAACAAATTGTGCATAATAAAGCAGATTGAAAAAAGAGCAAAGATTTTGTAGTGCGGGTGATTTTTTATTCATGCCAAAGCATGAACTACGTGCATGCTTGTAGAGGCATCTTCAATGCCTTTGTAATGCAAACCTTTTGCCTGTTTGAACTTGGTATTATTATACGCTTAAGATACTATTACGTTTCTATATACAGGCTTAAACAATGTATACCTCATATCAGAGCCGTGTTGTTGTTGCTTATACCAGTTTCCCAAACCGAAATTATATTAGAGCAAATTCGTATAAAGAATAAAGAATTATCTGAGCGAGGCAGTGCTGGTGCTCAAAGCTTTTTTGGAGTTGGAATACCTTTTATTTCCTAGAAATTAAACCAATTTTTTGGGGAAGTTAATCACAAGCTCTTTAATGATTATTTTGTTATATTTTTGTTTGTAATTTTGATGTTGTATATAAAAGTTTTGGTTGATTTTTTATTAAATCCAACTTCTGATGTGTTTTGCGAAGCCTATTTTGTCTAAAAGTTTAGATTTCTCACGAATTGTAAAAAAAGCTTTAAAATTTGATATCTTAATTAAATATTGTTGAACTATATAAAAACATTGGTTTATAGTTTTGTCAATAGCTGTGTATTTGTTTTTCCGCTTTATAACATACGTATTTGATGACTACTGTTAAATATGTTTGAGCCTCAATAAGGTAATTAACTCAACAGGAAGAGTGTTTCGCTTACAACGAAAAAGTTAGTGGTTCAAATCTACTATTACCTATATCTGTTAAATTAAGTTTAAAACATTAGGATTTCATTTAAAGCATGTTAAATAATATTTAGTACTAAATTGTTGCTATTTTTTTTATATTATGTTAATAAAATTTGATTTAAATTTTTACATAAAGTTTTTAAAAGTATTTGTATTAAAAACGGTAACATCTATTTTATCGATAATATTTTATATATTTTTTTATTAAGAAAAAAATTAAAAAAATTGTTTTTTCTTTTTTTAATCTAGTTAATCTTTATTCATAATGTGTAATCTTGGCGAATATAACTCAGTTAGGTTAGAGTATTAGATTGTGATTCTAAATGTCATGGGTTCAAATCCCATTATTCGCCCTCTTTAATTTGCGTTTGTTAAGTAAATAAAGAGTCACTTTGTCTCTAGGTTAAAAAAAATTGTACCATATTTTGGGTACCGAAAATCAAATTTTAAATATATTCTGCCTGCCAACTTTAGAATTTATTACACGTAAAAAACGCAACGTTTTTCTTATGCAAAATTATTAATTTTGGTTTTTTCAAAGATTATACGAACTAAAACCGTTCAACTTCAAAAAAAATTAAAATTGATTAAAGTTATATTGTTTTAATTAAAAAATTCTCTACTATCTTTTAAAGAGTAGTTTTTTGCGAACAATCTTAAAATAGGTTCCCTCTTTTTACTCAAAAAACTCTAAAATAAACTATTAAGCCCACCGCCCAATTAACGAAACTTTTGTTAATTCAAAAGTTTTGATTAATTTTATATTAAATTTGACATTACAAAATTTAAATTATTATAAACAGTTGCCAAATACTCAAATAAAGAATTTAAAAATTATTTTTAAACACTTAAGAAAATTTGTTAGAAATTCTTTTTTTAAAGAAGCAATAAACATTTTATTTGTGAGCATTTCAAAAAGAAAATCTGCAAAACTATTAGCTCTACATTTATAAGCGATCAATTTAAACTCAATCAAGTAAGTATATATAGAAAAGATAATTATTTTATGGGGTTTATAAAACAAGTAATAATATGATTACTCAATTCCGATGTATTCTGCTACCTTATCGGTATAAAAATTATTACTAAAGGTAGATTTAATAAAGCACCAAGAGCAAAGAATAAGCTTATACAATGTGGCAAATTCTCTCTTCAATCAATTAACTCCAAAATAAATTATTATCAATGGATTGCCTATACAGTTAACGGAACTTTTGGTGTAAAAGTTTGGCTATCCGAAAATATGTAAAAAATAGTTTTATTTTATACTACACGTGAATTAAGTTTTTACTATTTTTAGTATCTCGGTGACAAAAGCTTTAAATTAATTTCAAATTAACTTTGGCCATAGGACCTTTAAAATTTCAACGTAAAAACTACGTTTAAAGCCACCGAAGTGTATATATACATATCCGATAATATCTAAATTTACATGCCACCATTTGAAGAAGGGTTAACGTTACTTAATACTTTAGTTACGACGGATTCGTCAATTGTTGTTCATTTTGCTGAAACGATACGCGTCATTACGGCGCTAACTAAAGGATTAAATACGGATCCGGAAGTTACCTCTTTATTAATTAGAGGGCGGGAATTATTCCCGCTTGATCTTTCGGATCTCCCTAGAGATATTATATCATTTAGTAATTTGTGGATCTAGTATCCTCGCCTGGTGAAAGTCGCCTGCACGGTTCTGGTGAAAGTTTGGCGGTTGTAAAACAACCACTCGATTATCTATTTATCTACTATGAGTGTTGAAAATTGGAAGGATTAGATTTTAGTACGAGAGGACTTAAAAAAGTAAATCTCTGGTGAATCGATTGTATAAAAATGAATTGTCGACTAGCTATATTTACAATAGATGATTGTTGAAAGCATCTAAACAAGAAACTAACCTTGAAAAAAATTCTTAAAAAACCGTAAAAGATTATGACGTCATAGGTTTAATGTGTAAGAACTGTAAAGCTTCTAGCAAATAAGCACTAAAATAAAATTATTTAAGATTTCTTTGATTATGGTGTGCAAATTTAATAAGCGTAGATGTATCCATGTAACTCGTTGACTTTTCTCAACAAATAGTTCTTTAGTAAAAAAAGCACGTAAAAATGTTTTTGAATTTTTACTATTGAATCATCCTTCCGATTGTCCCATATGTGATCAAAGAGGTGAACGTGATCTACAAGATCAATCTCTTTTTTTTTGCTTGACAAAAAAAAGATTTTATAATTCTAAACGTACTGTTTTAGATAAGAATATTGGACTTATTGTAAAAACAATGATGACAAGATATATTTATTGTACAAGGTATGGTTTTATAAGTTTAGAATTAAAAAATAACCGTGTCATAAAGATTTTACCCAGTTATGATACATTAACTTATAGAACAAATTGAATTTTCGACAAAACTCGATTTTTTTTGATAGAATGTTTTTCCCAGAAAAAATAGTTTACAGTTTTTTACATAATCATAAAAAAAGTTGTATAATAGCTTGTCATGGGAAAAATTATTTAAAGAGTTTTTTTTGACTCTTTATTTTCAAAACCATTTATTAAAACATTTTTATTGACCCCATCTGATAATAATTTGTTTAAACAAAAGTATAAATTTAGAAGTTTTAAACTTATTAAATATATTAACTCAAAAATACTCATTTTTTAAACCCCGACTTTCTGAATCACAGAACTTAAACGCTGATTTAGAGCAAAATTATTTGTTGGCCTCAAATTTGAGTGCTGAAAAAATTCTAAAGTCAAACACCTGTTTACCTATTGAAGTAAACCTTAGATATGAAGGCTCTAAATTGAATTTAATACTTAGATCAAGGCATGTAAAAAATAATATTTTAAAGTTATTCAAATAGGTTCTTCAATTAGTTTAACATTTCCTAACATAAATATTATCAGCAATATAAAGATATTAAAATCACTAGTTGAAAAAAACAATTTATTTTGTCAAAAAATAAGTATATTGAAGTTTTAAAGGAAAGATGTCAATTTATTTGTCTTTCTAGAAGCGGTAGAAAACAGTATTACTAATACCGAAGGGTTTGGTACCATTAAGACCATTATTTTATTGATAGTGTTAAAAGTAACTTTCGATAAGTTTTATTCTCTAGAAGACCAAGGTATTGTTTCAGATGATGAAGATCTGAAAAATAACGAAACTGGTTGGGATCGTTATTGAAAAGAGGGGTTTGTTGGAGAAAAAAAAGAAAAAGAGCGAGCCGGAATTTGCGTTTGACTTTTTAATAGTACAGCTCAAAATAGTATAGAGCACGTCATAGCGAAAAGGACGCCTGCTTCGCGTAAAAAGTAGCGTCACATGGAGTTGTTTTACGACTCTAATATGACAGTACCCCAGTTACGCCAATCCGGGAAGATTTGGGTAAAGCTGGGCCAATTTTCTAGCATAGTCCCTGTAGAGGTACTGATATCATTATTGCTCATATTGAAGCAAATGGTGATCTACCGCACCGCAATACGATTGCGGCTGAAAGAGTTTGGATTGGGGAGTGTAATACCTTTTGAACCTTTTCGCTTAACTGTTGGTGATTATGGACGATAAGGGTCGTTCATGATAGATTTGTTCTATAAAAGTTATAATAAGTTGTCATCTTTTATCAAAAACTTTAGCATATTTGTTTATCTATGGGAGCAGTTTTTTCAATGCTTGGGGGTCTTTATTTTTGATTTGAAAAGATTACTGGAGTTTGTTACTTAGAAGTATTAGGAAAAATCCATTTTTGAAGTTTTTTCATTGGAGTAAATTTAACTTTTTTCCAACGCATTTTTTAGGTGTTGCAGGTATGCCAAGACTAATTCCAGATTATCCGGATGCGTATTTTATATTTAACAAAATTACGTCATGAGGCTTTTATATTTCTGCAGTTTTCTCATTGTTTTTTTTTATGTAGTATTTAATGCTTTTGCTTATGGACATAAAAAAGTACCCTTTATCGGTTTTTTTTTTGACACTACTTAAATTACTTAAAATTTTTAAACCTCGATACCATATTTAGTTTAGCTGAGTAAAGTAATAGATTTCTAAATCGCCTGTTATAGTGTTTAAATTAAAACTATGCTTTTTTATAACATACTGCGACATTCAAGCGCTACGACAAGCTGACTTAGCAAGTATTTCAATGTTAGGTATTCTAATACTTTTAACGCTCATTTGACATTTTATTAGGACTAATTTTTTTTGTTGGTTTGTTGATTGTTAGTTTTCGTCCTCACTATTTTTTTGAGTATAGATTTGGCTAATATGAGCTTTAACGAATACAAAAAATGCTCTAGGTTTGTTAAAAAAGACCTAGAGAGAAATGAATTGCTTTATATTTACACTTTAGGTTGAATTATATATGTTAGGCCATGCACATGTGAGAATTAAGTTGACTCACCTTTTGTTCGTTTATTTAAAGCTGGAGCCACACACCCAACGTAACAATAGAGGATTATCGGGAATATCTATCGGTGTTAGATCTAGATAATTTTAAGTTTATACTGGTAAAAATTGACTTTTCTATGGTTTTATTATTGTCCAGTTAGTGGATAAAGATTTTTTTTATATTCTTGTACACTCGGTAGTTATTTATTAAAACTTTGAGGATTTTGGTCAAGCCTAAAAAAATGAACAAATACGAATTATTGTTTAACTTTTTTTGCATCTTGTATTTAAGTTTAGTTGATAGGTATACTCTATGTGTGTAAAGTATCGCTCTTTATTGGCAAATTCTGTGTGTGGTTCGAAGACTATTACAAAAAAATTTAATACCGGTTTTAAGATATTATTTAGCAAAAGTTATTTCTTTGATTTTTTAGTTGTTGGTTTTATCATTTACCTAGTACACAATGTACTCTACACATACGATGCAATGTTAAAATTTTACACTAAAAAATACTAACCATTCTATTTATTTTATAGAATCAAAATGTTTTGACTATTTAAGAAATTTATGTTTATTATTTTATCCATTTATTCAAAAAATTTGAATTCTTTAACAAATTTTTTAAAATTTTTTTATAAACTTAAGATAAATAAAATTTTTAGATTAAAGTTTTATACTCTACAAACACAAAAAAAAAAAAGAAAAACTTTTTTTTCTGTGCTTCGGTCACCGCATGTGAATAAAAAATCTCAAGAGCAGTTTGATTATTATTTATATAGTAAAAAGTTAAAAATTCATGTGACTCAAATTACTAAGTTTTTAGTATTTTGAAAATTAACTAAAATAATGTTATTTTCAGATATTAGGGTAACAGTTAAATTTTGGCCGAATAAAAAAATATTTAATTCCACGTTATTTAATATGTGTAATTCTTGTAAATTAAAATTAGAATTTGTAAAAAATAAAAAATATTTACCGTATTTAACTGTTCATAAAGTATTAAAGTTTTTAGATATTTACGGAGAAATTCTAATAAAAAATAGTGTTTAAAGTTTATCAATATTAAAGATAAAAAAACTGTTTGTTTTTTTCGTAACATAACAAGAACATTCTATATTTTGGTATGTTTTTTTTAATTAAAAAATATTTTATAAGAATATACTTTAACATTTTTTAATGAGCATAGTTTGTGTTAACAACAATTGCTTTGTTAATTATTAGTTTGTGTAATGTAACGCAACATTATTCTACCTTTTTTTAATATAGAAAAAAGTGATGAGTACGGCTTAAAAAAGATCAAAAAATACACTGACGGAATCAACGTGTCCAACCGTAACCTCGAAAAGAGCTGTATGTGTGTTAATGGAAAACAAAAAGCTTCTAGGTTTATATCTTATGTAGATGTGTATTATTCTGCATTGAGTTATAGTTCAATTGGTTGCATATGGAGTTTGGTTTTTATATCCCTAGCTTGTATGTTTATTAAATACAACAATTTATTGTAAGAAATCAAAAAATTACAACTTGTTTAGTTTCGAAAAAGCATTTTGTGTTTTAATAAAATTGTAACTTAACAATTACTACATGGGATGACGTTTACAATATAGGTATAAAGATTAAATGCGTACTTTGTCAAAATAATTACTTTGGGGGGGGAGTGATTGATTGAATACTGAGTTTCGAAGAGTTAGAGTTTGGCTGTTGATTTTAACTTTGGTCACTGTAAATATAAATCGTTCTTCGAACACAAAGTAAGTGTTTTAGTTTTTCGTAAGTTAATTACTTCAAAATTTTTATGTATTTATTGTTAATTTTTTTACCATTAATTGGTTCTTTTTGTGCTGGATTATTCGGCCGAAAATTTGGGCCGTTTGGAGCTTCTTATATTACGGTAAGTTGTTTGTTTTTTGATTTTTTTATTGCTCTTTTTGTATTTTACGAGGTAGCGTTATTAGATTGTTGTGTATATATAAAGCTTGCACCGTGAATTAACTCTGAAATGTTAAATGTAGATTGAGGATTTTTATTTGATTCTTTAACTGTCATCATGTGCTGTATAATTACATTTGTTTCTTCAATAGTACATTTGTACTCAACCGAATATATGGCTTATGACCCACATCTCCCTAGATTTTTGTCTTATTTATCTCTTTTTACGTTTTTTATGCTGATTTTAGTAACCGCTGACAATTTTGTACAAATGTTTGTTGGTTGGGAAGGCGTAGGTCTTTGTTCTTATCTACTTATTAATTTTTGGTTTACTCGAATTCAAGCAAATAAAGCTGCTATAAAAGCAATGATTTTAAATCGAATTGGTGATTTTGGCCTTGTGCTTGGGATTTTAATTATTTTTGTTGAATATAAAGCAGTAGACTACGCTACAGTCTTTGCAATAACTCCAATTTTTATAGATAAACTTTTTAATTTTTTAAATTTTGATTGCGATTTGATTTCTATTATCTGTTTTTTTTTATTTGTTGGGGCGGTAGGGAAATCAGCACAGTTAGGGTTGCATACTTGGTTACCTGACGCGATGGAAGGTCCTACGCCTGTTTCTGCTTTGATTCATGCAGCTACTATGGTAACTGCTGGGGTATTTTTAATTGCACGTTCTTCTCCTTTATTTGAATACACCCCTAGTATACTTGGTTTAGTTACAATTTTAGGAGCTTGTACAGCTTTTTTTGCTGCTACCGTTGGATTATTACAAAACGATTTAAAACGAGTTATAGCTTATTCTACATGTAGTCAGCTAGGTTATATGGTATTTGCTTGTGGTTTGTCTAACTATTCAGTAGGAGTTTTTCATTTAGTTAACCATGCTTTTTTTAAAGCATTGCTTTTTTTAGGTGCTGGCTCTATTATCCATGCAGTGGCAGATGAACAAGATATGCGTAAAATGGGAGGGTTGAAAAAGTTAGTGCCCTTTACATATTCTATGATGGTTATAGGGTCACTTGCCCTTATTGGTTTTCCCTTCTTAACTGGGTTTTATTCAAAAGATGTTATTCTTGAAATTGCTTTTGGTAAATACACATTAGAAGGTCATTTTAGTTACATTTTAGGGAGTGTTGGCGCTTTTTTAACTGCTTTTTATTCAACTAGGCTATTGTACCTGACTTTTTTATCCTCACCGAATGGGCATAGGGCAGTAATTTCCACAGCATATGACTCTTCTTATCAAATAACTATTTCTTTATTTCTTTTAGGCATACCTAGTGTATTAATGGGGTTTTATACCAAAGATATGATTATTGGTTTTGGCAGTGATTTTTGAGGAAACTCTATTTTTGTGACACCGTCAAATATGAATCAAATAGATTCAGAATTTATTAATCATATCTATAAAATTTTACCTGTGATCTTAAGTTTATTAGGAGTTACAATGTCATTTTTACTTTATTTGTTTGGTAGTGAATTATTAGTTCAATTAAAATTGTCAGATTTAGGTAAAAAAATTTACAATTTTTTTAATAAAAAATGATTTTTTGATAAGGTCTATAATGAATATGTTAGTCAATTTTTTTTTACTATTAGTTACACTGTTACTTATAAAGTGGTTGATAGGGGAATTATTGAGGTTTTTGGCCCAATGGGGTTGTCTTTAGTTATAATGAAAAAAGCATCGTCTCTTTCTAAATTGCAAACTGGTTATTTATATCATTATACTTTTTTAATTCTAACAGGTCTTACACTAATTATAGGAATACGCCAGTTTTGGGTTTTAGTAGGTAGTTTTACAGATTTTAAGATTTTTATTTTATTCTTTGGGCTGACTTTTTTTCTCAAAGAAAATTCAAATTTATAAAAATAAGTAAAAAAATTAAAGCTAATAACGAAAACTTAGACTAAAAAATAATCCTGATAGAATCTTCGAATTTTTTATTCTCAGTGATAAAAATACGAAGATTTAGAACATATAAATGTTACTTTCTAGTTTACACGTTAATCCTGTTTATAAATTTGTAACTCGTTGACTCTTTTCAACAAATCATAAGTGCGGAGTTTTGATTTCTTTTGCCCTTGGGGTCTACAAGCCTTACAGGAATATAGTAACTGTTAAATCGAAAGTTGCTCGCCTGAAATTTAGTAAGAGAGTAAAGCAATCTTTTCCGATAGATGTTATTTTGAGTTTAGGAAAACGAACCTTGATAATAGTCTCTTTGTTTTGTGAGGTAAGTTTAAGAACCGCGTATATTATCTGGCTTGGCCATCTGAATAGCCTATTTTGTGGGGTGAAAGGGTTATGTATGGCACAGTATTTCGTAGGTAGTATTGGGTTTAGCGTAGTTAGGCCTAAAAATCTAGAGGAAACTCATTTTAACTGTGGACAATTGAAATACGACTACAAGGGTGGGTCTGTTAACATCGAGATACATCCAGGGAGATACGGAAAACCTGAAAGTTTACGCAATATAAACCGGAATGTAATATCGCTCTCGAGCGCAAAAGAACTAAAAAGTACAATTTTGATTAAAGAGCTAGAAAGAACAAAGCGAGATTTCTCTTCAAAGAGCCCTCATAATTTTAAAAATCTTAAAATATACAAAGGTAAATATGTTGATCTTATTGAAGTGATGGCTGATGTGGTTTTTTTACAAGGCGCTTATCAGAAGATTAGTTTCAATCCCGAGGTTATGGTTAAAAAGTCGGGTAAACAAACTTTTGATGGTTTAAATAGTAATTGGTTTAAAAAAACCTCTGATAGGCTTTTAGATGGTTCTTTTCGTTTTGTACCGGTCAAAAGGTTGATGATTCCGAAACCAAATAAGCCAGGTCGAAGACTGTTAATTATTAGTAACTCAAGGGATAAGATTATAGAACAGGCTATTAACATGGTTTTACAATATATTTATGAACCATCTTTCCTCGATACCTCTTACGGTTTTCGTTTTTCTAAGGGCTGCCACTCGGCGCTAGAATCTATCCGAATAAATTGGGCCGGTATTTCATGGTTCTTAAAGTTTGATGTTGAAAAATGTTATAATAGTATGAACCGTTACCGTTTAGTTAGTATTTTAAAAGAGAAAATTGATGATCAAAGATTTATTGATTTGATTTTTAAACTATTTAATGCAGGCGTTATTGGGTGAAAAGAAAGACTTGGTCTCGACTTTGCTGGAGACGTCGCACAAAGAGCGGTCGGTTCTCCAATTTTGTCAAATATATATCTACACAAATTAGATGAAGAAGCAGCTAAGATTGCTGAAGAAGAACACCAAAAAAGTAAAATTAGGCGTAAGAAATTAGAAGCAGTTAATGCTGTACGTCGCAAGTATCGAAAGAAGGAATTCAAATTACTTCTTCCCAAAAAACAGGCGGCTATTGTGTCTAAATATAGGGCTGATTTCCGTAAGTTAAGAGTTACAATGACAGATTGAAATGATCCAGATTATATTAAGATTAGGTATGTAAGATATGCTGGTGATTTATTATTGGGTATAGCTGGGTCTAAATATTTGGTAAAAAAGATTCGTAATAGGATTTTGGCTTTCACTAAGTCGTATCTTAGGCTTAATTTAACAGGTGGAGAAATTAGTCATATTAGAGCTGGAAAAGTTAAATTTTTAGGTGTGTGGATTAGTGCTGGGTTACACTCTAAATTTTCCCAGAGATTTGGAAAAGTGTTAGAAAAAAAAAAAAAAGTTAAGGAGAGACTTTTATTACAAAAAAAGATTAAAGAAGGTCGTCTAATAAAGATTGTTCGCTATGCTCTTTTGAAGTCTTTAAAAGGTATGCGTGCACAGAATATTGATTTTTTGGAGGTCCGTAAAAAAGTTGAGGCTTTAAAACACCAGATCTTACAGATACCCGAGTTCTCCTACGATTGAGCTGTTATATATCGTCAGTTTTTTCAAGCACTGTCTGGTACCATGTTGTTTGTACCTGAACATTTCAAGAAGGATTTAGGTATTCTAGAGACTAAAATTTTTAAGTGGGAAGAAGAGCTACTTAAAGATAAAATTAAATCGAAAAAGAGATATCAAAAGTTAGTTGGTCGATATGATGCATTTCTACCACAACTTGAAGCCCCTTTAATTGAAATCAGAGAAAAGCTGAAACAGAGAGGTTTGATTTCTAAATTGAATAAGCCAAAAGCAGTAAAACGTCTTCTTTTTACACAGGACGATATTATCATAAAATGATATACTCAATTGGGGTGAGGCTTACTCAATTACTATAAATGTTGTCGTAATTTCTATAAAGTAAAAAGCTATGTTGATTACATGGTGCGTTGGTCGGCCATTCACACTCTTGCGGGCAAACATAAATCTTCTTCAAAAAGAATTATCGCTAAGTATACTAAAGATCTTATTATTAAAGATCAAAAAGGGTTTGTTATTGCTCAATTTTATAGTTCTCAAGAAATTAAAACTATGGGCCGCCAATTTTTTTCTAACGTATCCAAAGATGCGGTAAATAAGCTTCTGGGTCAGATTTGGGTTAAATTCACCCGTACAAAATTTTTCAGGGTGGAGTGTGCCGTTAATGGTTGTGTTAACCACGACATTGAATGGCATCATGTAAATAAGCTTAAACGCATGAACGACATCTTTGGGATGGTTTCTGTAGTTACTGATAAAAGTCACCGAGTAACCGGTATTGATGCTTTTAAAGTAGCTTTGAATCGAAAACAAATTCCATTATGTAAGTTGCATTTTATGGATTTATACAATAAAAAAAGCTTGTTTTCGGATTTTAATTGGGAATATGTTAAAGAGGGTTTTTAATACGTTTCGATTAACGTATCACTTGTTGAGGAGCTTGAGAGAAAGCTGTATGATACGTGAGTATCACGTACAGTTTAACGAGAAGGTGTGACCTTACTCGACAGATATTGGAACTTTATATTTACTTTTCGGAGCGATTTCTGGTGTTGCTGGTACTGCTTTATCTTTATATATCAGAATAACACTGGCTCAACCTAATAGTAATTTTTTGGAATATAATTACCATTTATATAATGTTATTGTTACAGGCCATGCTATCTTAATGATTTTTTTTATGGTAATGCCAACACTAATTGGAGGTTTTGGCAATTGATTCGTTCCTTTAATGATAGGTGCGCCAGATATGGCGTTTGAGAGAAACCTGGTTTACCCTAGTTTTAAGATAAAAACACTAAAAGTGTTGATTGTAAAAACCCCTAATTTCAGTGGGTGGTGTGGGATATTTATTAGTCTACGTACAGAAACAAGTTTAAAATGGCTATATATGAGTTGCTGTTGGCACAAAAATAGAAGGCGTTTGTGCGATAACACCTCAGCTTCAAAAATCTTTTTTAATAGGAGTAAGTATGTCTCCAAGCTAAAGAATTTGAGTCTAATAAATAAAAGTTTTATTTCATCTTATCGTCTAAACCCTGGCGGAAGTACTAATAAGTTTATTTGCCAATTTTTTAGTGTAAAAGCTAATTTAAAAAATCGGTACATGCAATTTGAACGAAAATGTGCTAGAGAAGTTACAGTAGATGGTCGATCAGTAGAATTATTGATTGAGAAAATCAAAAATAGCGATGCATTTTTAATGAGCCAATATACTAATCCCAAATTGCAATCTGAGATATTTAACAAACAAAATTTGGAAAAAATTGAATCTATTTTGGAAGAGTATAATTTAACTGTAACAAAATTATTAATTATTAACCTTAATCATTTAAACAAACGAGTTATACAACAAAATTTGCCAAACGATTTACAGAGACTTCAATGTTTATTAATAGAATCATTTTCTATTGCTGTTTATGCAATTAATTCGATTAAAAATGCGTCTGTCAGCAACATCGCAGGTTCAGATTCAATGCAATTTAAATCTAAAGCCAAATTTTTCAATAATTTACAAAAAGAGAGGTTAATAAAAACTAAATATTTTTTTTCTACTAAAAGTATTAAAGTAAAAAAAGATTTACCGAAAATTGTAAAAGACAACACTATAGAAGATTTGAAATTAGCTAAACAACTTGCAACAGAATATAATTTAAAATCGCAATTAGAGCTGATTAAAAAAGTTAACTTAAAATCTATTTATAAAAATTATAAGCCGACAAGCGTAAAACGAATCTGGATTTTTAAAAGTCGTAATAAAGCTAGACCAATAGGGATCCCAAGTTTAAAAGATAGAACGTTGCAAAAAATTACACTTTTTGCTATTTTACCAATTGTAGAGTATCAATCTGATTCAAGTTCTTTTGGGTTTAGAGAAGATCGTAATCTTTATCAAGCGGTTTCTATTGTAGCAAATTATATCATAAGATTTTCAAAAATTAACCAACCAACAAAAAGATCATGTAGTAAAAAAGTTTCTGTGGAAATTTATAAAAAATCACTTGGACGCAAATTTACAATTAGAGGTGGAAATCTAGAAGGGATTCGAAAAAGTAAAAGACAATATAGAAAATTTTATTATGTTTTTTCTGATAAACTTCAAGACAGTAAAATAAAACAATATACTTCATACATTAAGTACTTAAATGTTGACATTGTTGGTTGCTTCGACAATATATCCCATAAAGCTATATTAGAACTAACACCTATTGCTAGCAAATATTTATTTTTATTGAAAATATGGTTAAAAGGGTCTATTGTCGGCTCTGAATTAATGGGCTTACAAAAAACTATTCGTTTTGAACCTTTATCTGGGGTTCTTCAAAGGTCTATAATTAGCCCAATCTTTTGTAATGTCGCTTTAGATGGCTTGGAGCAGGCTCTTTACAAAATTTGTTTAGAAAACTCTCATTATGAACTTAATTTTGGACAACAAAATTTTGCCAAGCAAAAAATTGGAATAAAAAATTTAGCAGTCAGACGTGAAACTAACATTACTTGTGTTCGATATGCTGATGATCTTCTAATATTTGGATTAAGTAATCGGGAAATTTTTAAAAAAATTGAAAATGAGCTAGTTAAATTTTTACAATCCAGAGGCTTAAAATTAGAAAAATCTACAGATAATATAAAAGTTTTTTGTCCGGGCAATTCCTTTAAATATTTGGACTTTGAATTTTGTTTTCCAGATTATAAAGGCAATTCTAAAAAACTAAACAAAGGTCGATTTACCAAACATAGATATGATATTACTTCAATGTGTAACCATAGGTATTCAGAATATCACCGTTCAAATCCGTATATTATAATTGATTCTAACAAACTAGCCAAAATAAAATTAAAAGCTCGTGAATTATTTGTGAAAAGCTTGGCTAGTAAACCTTTAAATACGATTATTAATAAACAAAATTTATTAATAAAAAGTATTTGTAATTATTATAGCATTAGCCGTGAGTCTAGAATACAGCTCGCTTCATTAGAACCTTTTTTCTATAAACAAATATGAAAGACTGTTAAAAAAAAGTTTGGCTCAAAACCAAAAAAAATATTTTTTATAAAATTGGAATTTCTCCGAGAAAACAGGTTTTGTTACAAAAAAGCTATACAATTGAAGCCTTCTGACATAAAACCGTACCTTTTTTTAAACATATTTAGAAATTGCCCTTCGCAAGAATTCTTGAATTTAAATAAGTATTTAGATCAGAAAGTCATAAATGAGTTTAATAGAAAAAAAAGAATTTAAATCAGTTTAAATCCTTTAAGGTATGATACTACGTTTGACAAACAAGAACTACATGATACACTTATTGACCATCAAAATAAGTTGTGCCTTATTTGTCTCAAACTGTTACCTTATGGCTTTGCAAAAAAACTAGATCTTGAACCGACTATATGAGATTTAAGGGAAAATATATGGAAAAAACTATTTAGAAAATCAAAATAACAGTGAAGATTTGCAAGGGAAATATAAAATGTTACTCAACTTGCCAAAAGTTTTACTACACACTACTATTTTACGCGAATTAGGATCCAATTTATTTTTGAAAGCTGCTCATAAAAACTGCCCTAGAATTGTTGTCCGTGAATTAGCTAACAAAGAAAAACAACGGGGGTCTAATGTTAAAAAGCGTTTAAGGAATTTTATGATGGTATTAAAACAGAAATCAAAAAATATAAACAGTTAATAAAGTCTTAAATAAAAGAAATTTTCTCCAAACGAAATCGTTATCAAAATGGTAATTAATAATTTGTAAATCTGGAAGCTGAAATTCCTAGTAATAGGTCCGTTCAGTTTTGAGCATGGACAATTTTTAAATTGTCTAATGCACCCCAAGAATGAATAACATTAGTTTTTGGTTATTACCGCCATCTTTATTATTGCTATTTGCTTCTATGCTAACTGAAGCCGGGGTAGGTACTGGGTGAACTGTTTACCCTCCATTATCAAGTGCAACAGCCCATTCTGGAGGTTCTGTAGATTTAGCAATATTTAGTTTACATTTATCTGGTGCATCTTCTATTTTAGGTGCTATTAATTTTATATGCACCATTTTTAATATGCGAGTAAAAAGTTTATCTTTCCATAATCTTCCTTTATTTGTGTGGTCTGTTTTAATTACTGCATTTTTATTATTGTTGTCATTACCTGTGTTAGCTGGGGCAATTACAATGGAGCGACATTTTGTCGTTAATAACTTTGCTAACCAATTGTAGATAAATGTGGAGCACGTAGTTATTACTAACTTACTACTGACAACGTCGGTATTAGTTACAAAAGCTTGTAATGCATTATTGCCTTCATCTAAGAGTAGGTTAATGAACCTGATACTTTGTTAAGACTTGATCTATGGCCAGGCAGAAGACGTTATAATTTCTGATGGGATCTGGAATAAAGAGTACCGCATAAAGTTGCTTTTTATTACTACACCAACCCATGCAATTTTCAGAGAGAAAAAGTATTTTGTGCAATCGCGCGAAACAGTGCTAAAGCAGGGCTCTAAAGATGAAATGAATATAATCTATATTCAAAAGAGATTATATTCAACGAGTATTAACGGAAATGTGGATGTGCGATATCGGACGATTAATCAATCCTTAAGTCGTATAAGCGGGTCAACAGTAGTAGATAACAAAAAGGATGGTTCTACTTACAAACTTTTAAACGAATTTTGCGAAGTTACCCAATCGCAGAGAGGACTTTAGAAAAAAGCTAAGGCCCTTTTAAATTTTTTAGAGAATATATTTAACTGTGCATTGAGATCGGTTTAAAAGGCGTTCATAATCGATAAACCAGTTGCTGCTATGTTAGTTTATGGTAATATAGTTAGTAACGCTGAACAACTGAAACTAAATAATCCTTATGATCGTTTGTGTAACCCTTGTTTTTTACTAATCGCGTATGTTGGTGTAAAGAAAAACATGGCTGCAGAACTAAATAATGTTGAAGGTGTTAACGCAACTTTAGAAATGGTTTGTATCTTTTATCAAAAGAATTTTTTACTGAACAGTGGTGAATGTATACCAATTCAGAGATTGCATATAGAAAAACCGCAAAGTGGTAAACGGCTTCTTGAGCTGCCTAGTATGTGTATTGTGCAAAAAGCATTTCAAATATCTTCACAACTTGCATTTGAGTGGAACTTCAGTAAACACTCTCATAGGTTTCGACTTAATTGGAGCTGCCAAAGATGCTTTGGTTATCTTAAAGGTAATTGAGATTGCAGTGGGTAAAGGGTTGAATATGCAAATTCATTTAAATAAATCTAGAGTAAAGCATCACACTCTGATGAAGTCTTATTTTTTGTATATCGACTATTGGGGAATTCTTTAATTTATCCACCGATTCCACTAAAGTTGCAAATAAACTTGGAATAGTTGATAAAAAAAGGTGAGTCGCACTTTCAATAAATCTGGTTGATATTGTATTTTTGGTGTGTTCTTTTTAGTTCTTTAAAAAAAGGTAAAACAAAAAAAAGAAGCATTAGCTTTGAAATTTTAGATATAATCTATAGAAAACTTAAATGACTTGGAGTATTATAAGATGAATTTTCTTGGCTAATGAATTCGATACTCCACAAGAAACTGTTTTCCCAAAAATTTTAAGTGGTATTTTTAGTGCTAGAGAGTTTCTATGCGCGATAACTCATAGTCCTAATATGACCAGCAAATGGCGCCATATTTTACACAACTAAAAAGTACAATTTTGAATTCCTTAGAAAAAGGGTAAAGTGTAAATATAAGCGTGCTAGTGACATTGTTTATAAACTACGTTAAATGCCTGCTTGTTCGACTCATCATAAATTAGTTATTTATGGTAAGTATATTGGTCCTTCATTGCGAAAATTCTCTGTATGCGACTCTAGGTACATACCACGGCATAAAAGAGTTAAGTCTTAGAGGTTTTCAACCTCTTCTGTGGCGGAGCGCGGTATGCCGGGAAACTTGCTCGTACCGTGCGGATTAGCGTTTGGCTGGTTCTTAACTGTCCACTCGAACTAGTCTTTGTTAACAGATAGAAACTTTAATACCACTTTTTTTGATCCTGCTGGAGGAGGTGATCCTGTATTGTTTCAACACCTTTTTTGATTTTTTGGACATGGGCGACGTAATGCTCTGTAGGGGTTTCTTTAAATCTTCGGTTTTAAGATGAAACTAGTCGAGCAAAGACGAACTGTAACTAGAATACAGAGTTTTCTAGTTGGAATTATAAAGAGTCGAATTTTAATTGAACGGTTAGATCTATTATTATACATAGATCTATTTGGGTATGACCCTCTTAACAAGATGTTTGAGTGCTATAAGTTTGTGCCGGCTTATAAGGAAAATCAACTTAGCAAAACAAGAGGTTTAAATCAAGGGGCGGACCACGCGAGAATTTATCATTTCACGTTAAATAGGCAGTCATTACAGAAAAAGCACGTTCTTAATAGGGTACCTAATAATAAGGCCTTTATTTTTAGTAGTTTTTTTTTTAAAGAGAGACATTACTCGTGTAAAGCATGTAATAATTCTATTAAGGGAGACGCTGACACGAATAATGTCAGCGGGCAAAATGTTAGAGACAAGTATATGACGGATTTAAGAAATTTTAATTCGCTTAAAAAAGAGATCCGGCGTCAAGATAATAAATTGGCACCGTTGCTTGTAAATTGTATTAATAAAGGTATATGGCCAATATTACATTATAACAAAGATATTCATAATCTTGTTATAAATAGACAAAAATATTTTTCATTACTCTCTAATCAGTATGGGCTTCGTTCCAGGGTAGTTGTGCAACAAGTTAAGGAATGGTTATGTAAAGTGGATTTAAGAGTTATAGCTATAGAATCAGTTTATAGCTCATCTGGTAATCTTACACCAAGCGTCAGTGATCTAAAGCTGCAACGAGAAAACTTAATTGGTTATTTGGGTATTTTGAAGTACAACAATTTAAAAAAATTTTATAAAACTGATCCAATACGTCAAGTATTTATACCTAAAGTAAACAAAAATGAAGTTAGGTTTTTAGGTATATCTACGATAAAAGATCGAATTGTTCAAACTTTGTTTCTTCAGGTTCTTGAGCCCACAATTGACGTACACGCTGATTATTATAGCTTTGGTTATCGTAAAGGTAGAAATTCACATCAAACGATTGGGGTATTGAGCAAAATGCTTACGCACAAGCCAAAGCATCAAAAAAACTCGAATAAAGAGTATTTTGTGTATAGCAAATTTGTAATTAATATTGACGTAAAACAATTTTTTGATAAAGTAAACTATAAATGGTTATTAAAAAATTATCCGTTTCCGATAAATTTTATTAGTATTTTAAAAGGTTGGTTGATAAGTGAGGTTATTTTTCAAGGTAAATATGACACTTTTCTAACAGAGTTTCCACAGAGAAGTGTTATTGGGCCTTCCTTAGCAAATTTTACGCTAAATGGGTTAGAAAAAATTATTATTCCTAGTCAAAAAACAGTTTTTGATCCTGAAAAATTTAATTATTATTTAAAACCTTGTTTTAGACATAACAAAAGCCCGTTATTAGTTAAGAAAACTTTTATTAGTTCTGTTGTTAGATATATTGATGATTTTATCGTCGTTGTTAATGACGAACTACAAGCAAAAACAATAAAAAACAACATTAAACGTTTTTTAGCCGTGCGTGGGTCAGAAATAAATTTGTGTAAGTCGAAAATTATTAAATGGAAAAATAATGCTAAGTTTGATTATCTGGGATTTACTTTTCATTGTATTTTAAAGAGAAAAACTACAAAAGTAACAGTGCAGAAAAAACTTAATAAAAAGTTTGTTCAGAGGGGTTTATACGTTTGTCCCTCCAAGATAAAAGTGCAAATGTTTAAGACTAAAATCAAAACCATTATAAACAAAAATTTAAACGTTTCACCATTTCGTTTAACTAAAATACTCAACCCGGTTTTAACAGGTTGGGCAAATTATTTCGGCGTTGGGACTTTGCACGTATTTTCAAGACTTGACCATTTTATTTATTATAGGGTATGGAGATATTTAAGACGTAAATATAAAAAAGTACCGACTAGTAAACTTGTAGAGCGTTTCTTTCAAGGGCGCAAAACACCTTCAGGTCAAATTTGGCAATTTCATGGCACACATAGTACCGTAAATAAAGATATTTTAAAATGTAAAGGTTCTGTAGCATGGTTGATATTACTTTGTAATGTGAATAAACCAATTCCGGCTTATAAGTTCAATCCAAACAATGACCTAATTAAATCAACGTGTTTTATTGATGAAACAATATTTAATAATTACAATAGTAAGATAGTGAATTTACGTGGGGGGAAAAATGTTAAAAATTTTGATAAACGGAGTATGTTGTATATTAAGCAAAAGTGTTTATGTATTATTTGTGGTATTGGGCGCTAGGTTATTTGATATTTGAAAATTTAGAGATTGATCATATGAAAAAAGTTGCTGGTTTAGGTATTGGCGATCTTTTGCTAAAAGATATTGATTCACAAATCATGTTTTAAAACTACTTCAAAGCTTAAAAAGAAGCAATTTTGTTAAGAGCCGTATGCTGCGAGAGTGGCTTGTGCGATTCTGTGGGGGGCCATAGGTATGAGTCTATGTTCTATCCCGATCCAGAAGTTTATATTTTAATTTTACCTGGTTTTGGAATTATTAGTCATATCGTTGTAAGTACAGCAAAAAAACCTATTTTTGGTTATCTTGGTATGGTATACGGTGCTTCGTTGCGCTTGTTATTTCGTTATGGGGTATACTAGTCAAATCCATCTAAATCTACTTTTCTGTAAAAAATTTTGGAGCCTTCTCGAGGTAGCGGCTGATAAAGACCGTGGAAAAGCATCGAGCGACAGCAAATTGAGGTCTGGTAAAAAAGATCAAGACTATCTGAGGCAATGTTAATTATGGTTACGATAAGAAACTTGTTACGTCTTGCTGGGACCTCGTTACCCTATTGGTCATTTTATAATACTGGCCATGTTGATTGGTGAGAATTATTATGTGTACAGGATAATTCCCGGTAAAGTACCAACATAGCACTTCAAAAAAAAGTTACCGAGGCGCAAGAACCTAAACTTAATCGACTTAAAAATCGAAATAATTTAAGAACTACGAGATTTAACCTCTTAGAAGGGAAACGGAGTATCCATAGTACTTTGTGTATAAAAGAAGGGATACAGGCAAACTTGCCAACTGTTTGTTCTCGCTGATTATTTTTAAACAGAATTCTTTCAACTAATCTGAGTGACAGAGTTGCAATCACAGAACAACAGTGGATAAAAGAGTGTAAAAATAAAAATGGAAGATACGGAAAATTAAGTCAGATAATAGGTTCTTCTTCAACTTTGCATGTTGCTTATTTAATGATTAAAAGTAATGCGAGAATTTCTGCGAAAAGGGTTGACAAGAAAATTTTTGATGACAAAAACTTGAATAGTTTTAACAAAATGTCAAAAAAGGTTTTAAGCAGACATTTCAAAATATTAACAGTACGTAGAGTATTGATTCCTAAAACAGGAAAAGATGAACTCTGATCTCTTAAAGTTAGTACTCCTCGTGAGAAAATAGTACAAAAAGCAACTGAAATTGTTTTAACTACTATTTTCGAAAATGTATTTTTAAATTGTAGTCCATGGCCTTAGATCTGAACGTAGTTGTCATACTCCTTTGGAATATCTTCAACTTACTTTTGGGGGATTGAAGGTGGTATTAAACCCTGTCTATACGATGGGCAAGAATTGAAAAGCAAATCTTAAATATCGTAAACTGAGATACAGAATAAAAAGTGAAACTAACTTAAAAAAGCGAAGAAAACTTATCAATCAAAGCTTAAAGGTAGTGTCAAAAAATTTTCAAGAGTTAAACTTTAAAAGGCTATTTTATGTTTGCTATGCCGATGATTGGATTATTCTTTTAGCTAGTTCATACGCGAATACTAAAATTGTTCTTAGTGATGTGTCTAAAACGCTTCAAAGACTAGGTTTAATTTTAAATATGGGGAAAACTTATTTTGATTAAAGAATTAAAAAGAGCAATTTAACATCACTAAAAAAAAAGATTTAATTTTCTTAGTGCAAATGTAAGAATCTCTAAAATTATGGGCAAGCACTTTAAATTTGTAAGACTATGTAACAAGGGTGAGAAACTTATTAAACAAAGAGTTCCGTCACGTTTAATGTTGACCACACTTATTAAGAAACTTTTAATTAAGTTAATAGATAAAGGCTTTTTTAAAACGCAACCATAAAGGCGAATTCTTTTCCATTGGAAAAGGTAACTGTATATCTTTATCGCATCTGCAAATTTTTAATTATTATAATAGTAAAATAAGAGGTATACTTAATTATTATAGTTGTGGTTCATATTAGAAACGAGTTATGGTTGATTGTTAGATTTTTTACATTACTCTTGTGCCTTAATCCTAGCTCGTAAATACAAAATGAAGACATTAAAAAAAACTTTTTACAAATTTGGTAGAGGTTTAAAATTTATAAATAAAAAAGAGAAATTATTTTGTTTATCCGACCTGAAAATTTACGAATATTACCAATGAGTAAAAGATTTAATGTCCAAGAAAATACTAATAGTTTAATCCTTACTTAATTTGACGAATCATGTGCTATACGCGGTAATATGGAAAATATTGACACCCATTATATAAAATCTGTAAGACGTTTTAGAGTGAAAACTTGTACGTATGTGCAATGGGGAGGGTGGCGGTTTTCAAAGAAAGCATATACTTTTGTGCACAGAATATTATCACTTATATAATGCTGGGAAGCTTTCACCTGATAAAGTGAAGTGATTATTGACATATAATGGTAAAAAAAAATGCAAATTGAATAAAAGTTAAACAAACAAAACTTTTTGTTTGCCGGAGAGCCGTGTGATGGGAAACTATCACGCACTGTTCGGAGGGCAGGGTGATTATTTGCTCTGACCTTACCAATGTTTTCTATAGGTGTTTTAGGCTTTATAGTTTGGGCGCATGGTCGACTTGATAAACTGAAGTTTGGAATCGTACTAAGGATAGTTCCTAGATTTCAATTTTGTTTGCAGCTGGGAAACAGTAACGTATTCTTTGTAAGTATGCAAAATAAAATTCTACTTTTTCTAAAAGACAAACTAAGCGAAAGCGAACTGAACTTAACCTCTCAAATTAAGCTAATTGATGACCCACAAAACTTACAACACTCTTTTTTTGAAGATTTGGAATCATTATGGTGCCGAACTAATGTGGCTTGGATAGGCGAGCTAAACTAGATTCTTGTGGCGGAAACAGTAGTGGTCTTAAGAAAGTGTGCTGAGAAGCATCGTAGCAATTTTAGTGAAAACAGGGTAAGCCCACTAGGATTAGTTTCAAATAACTACTTCCTAAAATTTGGGATGAGTGGTCGTAAGGCTGGCTTACTAAAACGAGTTTTTTCTTCAAATTCAGTCAAAACTTTGTGGGTGCAGGATGTCTACCAAGAAGTATTTCTAAATTGGACAAGTCAACGTAGAAGCAACTCAAATATGACTCAGCGAAAATATCTTAAATGGGACCTAGAGAGTCAAAAACGTATTTGTAATAAAATTCTAATGGATCTACAAAAAGGAATTTGGCCTATATTTGATTCCAAGATCAAAATTTGGTTGGAATTTTGGTTTGTAACCATGCAATTTAAAATAGCTTCTAAGGCTGAGAAATCTATTATTCATGTAGTAGAATCAGATCTTAAAAATCTTATGAGATCTTACGTGTCAAAAATTTTTCTTGTGATATACGCGGTTAACCATGTGCTGATTAACAAAGGTGGTAGTACTTCAGGTATTGATAGAACCCATTATGAAAGATCACGAAATGGAAAAACAAGTGAAGGTTTTCAAAACGCCGCAAGTCTTGTTTTAAAAATTAATTACAAGTTTTTAAAAATTTATAAATGTAAACCAGTTAAGCGAATTTATATTCCCAAACGATATTCATCTAAACCTAGACTTTTAAGCATACCTACTTTGTTAGATCGCTCAATACAAAAATTGTTTCAGTTCGTAATTGACCCTGCAATTGATGTATTTTCTGATTCCAACTCGTATGGTTTTCGAAAGAATAGATCAGCTCATCAAGCTATTGGAGTAATAGCTAATTGACTAGCCCAAGCTTCAGAAAATATTGTAGTTATTCAATTAGGTATAGAAAAGTTTTTTGATAGAATATATTATAAATGAATTCAAAAAAATTTACCGATGCCTACAGGATTTGGACATGTATTAAAGTCTTGACTTAGTTCTGGGGTACTTATTAATCAAAGTTTATATAAAAATGAACTTGGAGTTTCGCGAGGCGGTATTATATCTCTTTTAATTGCAAATTTTACGCTCGATGGTCTTGAAAAAGCTGCGTTTAAAGATGTTATAAAATCGGTCTTTGTAGACATCCCTGGGCAAGGAAAGAAAACATTGGATCTTACATTTGGTCTTATAAGATACGCAGATGATTTTGTAATTATTTTAAATCATCCCAGAAATTTAGGACTAGTTAAAGAAAATGTGAAAAAGTTTTTGAATAAAAAGGGTCTTCAAATAAATAATAAAAAATCCAAAGATATATTTTTTTTTAAGAAAAAACTAAAAAACGATAAACCGTCTCCTAAATTTAACTTTTCAGGTTTTACTTTTATGGTTCAAACCAGTGTTCGAATTTCTAGGATTATTTCTAGAAGAGATTTGACAAGTAATAAAAAGGTTGTTATTTACCCAAGTAGAGAGAATATTATAGGTATTAAAAGAAAACTGAAAATTCTTATAGGAAAAAATACCAATATAACAGCAACTGAACTTATAAATAAGCTTAATCCTGTCTTAAAAGGGTGGGCTAGGTATTTTTCTGTGTCTGTCTGTCTAAAAATCCTTGGTGAAATTGATAATTATGTTTATAGATGTTTGTGGCGGTGGTGTACTCGAAAACACCCTAAAATAGGGAAATTTCACCTTGCTAATAGATATTTATTGATGAATGCTGATAATGGTATAAAACCACCCGTTCAAAGAAAATGGCATTTTTATGGACGATCTAAAAGCAAATTAAAAAGAGTAAAAGGTGGTAATTTTAAATTTTTAGTGTGTACAGCTTTGGAAATAAAAATTATAGCTGCTCGTAAACTTGCCCTGCCAGTTAAGTTAAAGGGAAAGTCATCATATTTATTTGAAAAAGACTATCTTGATTGTAGTGCTAAAATTGTAAAGCAGAGAACACGAAAAAATGCTAATGATTTTTATGTTTTACATAACCGCCAAAAAGGGAAATGTGATTTTTGTAATAAGTTAATAAGGCCCAATTCTGCTAGTAAAAATAAAGAACTTGAACCTTTAAGAATACATCACATAAAATTATGAGTTATTGGAAAAAAACATGAAGTTTACAGTAACAAAACATTGTTTCATAAATTTTACTATGTTAGAGTTCATAAGATTTTTGGCAAAATCCAAATCACTAAAATGATTTTTAGTGATTTTTAAAATTTGAAGTCTTGACGAGCATTTTGTCTGTGCTCGTCTTTGTTGGCTCGAGCCTGGTGCGCCGAAAGGTGCACGCTAGGTTTCAAGGGGGGATTTAAACGGTGACGTCTTTATCTTATCCTCAACCACATGTTTACTGTAGGTTTAGATATAGATACTCGAGCATATTTTACAGCAGCAACTATGATTATCGCTATTCCTACAGGAATTAAAATATTTAGTTGACTTGCTACGTTATGGGGAGGATCCATTGATTTAAGAACACCAGGTTTGTTTGCAATTGGGTTTATTTTTTTATTTACTGTAGGTGGGGTTACTGGAGTTGTCCTTGCTAATTCTGGTATAGATATAGCTTTACACGATACTTATTATGTAGTTGCGCACTTGTTCGATATTACAGGGGCTGTTTGCGGTTTTTTAAATCACTATTCATTAAGAGAGGTCCGGACGACTTTTGAGGTTGCAAACTTGCTATCAGAAGAAGAAGAAAGTCCGCGCGACCTACTAGTGCTGAGATCAATTCAAATTTCGAGCCGTATTAGCAACGCGGGGTGTAGTTGTGGTTCTGTTCGTCAGTTTCACGCTTGTGCTAGGTTGTTAGATGAAAGAAAGGGAGGAAGTGTCTCAACTGAGGTGACGTCTATAGCCGAGTCTTCGGATACAACCGGAGAATTGAAAGAACGAGATCTGAAGCTAGATATACACAAACAGCCTGAGAATAGCGAGACCTCTCTAAAAGAGGGGTTGGGTGAATCTATCAAAAATGGAGCTGAATCAGTAATAAAAAAAGGTACTTCTGATTATAGTGGTCCTCTGAATCGTACTATGTCGGTTGACTGGAACGGTGAAATCTTTGATCCTAATATGATAGTTGGTTTGGACGAAATTGGTATAAGTAAGTTGCTCATAGATCTCATTAGAAACCAATGGGATAAAAGAAGCAAGAAATTTGTTAATTTACATCAGGTTTATTCTGATCCGCGTGTATTAATTTTTATTTATGCAGATCTGATTAAGGCTAAAGGTGCTCATACGAAGAGTGGGAATATATCTGCCTTGGGTGATATGAACTTTGAATGGATAAAAAAGTTGTCGGTCGAACTTGTCAATGGGTCATGGAGCGCTGGGTTAGCTCGGCGAGTCATGATTCCAAAGCCGGGGGTGGTATATAAAAGACCTCTCGTGGTATTATCTCTATACGATAAGATTGTAGCGAGTGCAATGAAAATTGTTCTTAATGCTATTTTTGAAAAACGAAAAGGTCTTGACATGCTGCCTAAAAATAAATATTTCAATAATTTTAATCATGGGTTTCGGCCTAATCGTGGGTGCCATAGTGCCTTGAATGTCACCATAACCTGGGGTTTAACACCTTGATTTATAAAAGCTGATATTCAAAAGTGCTACGACACTATTGACCAGAAGCGATTGATTTCGATTCTTAATGAATCTATTGAAGATCAGAGTATGGTTAATACGCTGTATAAATTTTTCAATATACCGGTTAAGAACCTAGTTTCTGGTGGTCTTGATACTAGCAAAGGTGTAGGAGTTCCCCAGGGCAATCCTTTAAGCCTCCTCCTTGTTAACGTTTATTTAAACGAGTTAGATCACTTTGTAGGTCGCTTAAAACAGGAGATTGACAAGGGAAGTCCTGGGGGGACTACTCAAGAGTGGAGAAAAGTAACTTGGGTCAAGGCTGCGGAATTATCCAAGGCTAAAACTCGAAAAGCAAAATCTTTTCTTCGTCGGGAACTTTATCGGAGGAAAGTTAAATTGGCTATTAAAGCTGGGATTCTTTGTAAACAAATAATTGAGGAGCAAATGGATTATGAGGTATGCCACAGATTATATTATGTACGGTATGTTGATGATTACTTAATTGCTGTGAAAGGTCCAAAATGGCTTGCAAGAGATGTTCAAAAGAAAATACAAGACTTTTTAAAGTCGAATTTGCATTTTTATCTGAAAGGTGAGAATCTAATTCAAGGTACTTACAATTCAGTACGTTTTCTGGGTTTTGATATCAAAATTTTGAAACGAAATGAGAGAGGTGTTGTGGAAACACGAAAGATATTAAGTTTTAAAAAAATAAAAAATCGTTTACTAAATCGGAGAAAAGTTATGGTAAAGCGATATGAAAACTCCTTGCTCAAAATTTACGAATCTGAAAAGCGTAAGACATTAAAAGTCTTGACTGATGGTGCTGCTAATAAAGATGAGAAATTAAAAATGATAAAAGAAATCGCTCAAAAAGATGCTTTGAATCAAACTGAGGCTTGAATGACTTTGCGGAATAGTTTAGGTGCTAAACAATATAAAGCGCTTTTAACTAAGGAATGCTCACAACTTGAATCTAGTTGAGTTCATGAGCAGGAGTTAAAAAATTCGGGTTTTAGTGAGGTAATCGAAGCGAGAGAAAATTTGTTGAAAGCGATGGAATTGGCTACGAAAAAGAACAATTTACAAAACTTTTGTATGGAAGAAGTTAAACGAATCAAATCTACTCCTATGTTTAAACAAATGCACGTGGATAGAATATTGTATGGCCAACATCAAAAGTTAAATCTTAGGATTTACGCACCCATGAGAGATCTTAAAAGTAAACTAAAATCTTGGGGTATGATAGATAAAGGTGGTAAGCCTAAAGCTAACGGGGCTATATTTTGTTATCATGATATATCTATTATAGAACATTATAAGTCAAAAGCATTGGGTTTACTAAATTATTATAGACCTGCTGTTAATTTTCATGAAATTAAAAAACTTGTAGATTATCATTTACGATGGTCTTTAATTCATACTCTTGCTGGCAAGCATACTACTAAGGTACACCAAATTATTAGTTCGTATGGTAAATCACCTAAAGTAATGCTGGAAGTAAATGGCAAATTTCACGAACTGGCTTCTTTTCCTACTCCTAACGAGGTAAATCATCGTATTAGAGGTTTCTCGAAATTTCAAGATGTTTATCACTTGTTGAGTAATTTAGATAGACCACTAGTAAAATTGTCAATTCCTAAAGCACTATTTGCTGGCAAGTGTATAGTTGATGAATGTATTAATACTGATATTGAGGTACATAACGTTTGTTCTTTACGGCGCACTAAAAAAGGATTGTTTGTAGAACCTATTAAATCTCAGTTTAAAACACTTAAAAAATTTGTTATGGTAGAATCTTCTCTTATGAAGAAACAGACATCTTTGTGCCAAAAATATCATCGTGAATGGCGTCAGCTGAGTCCTATAGACGTCAGACAAAAGTATCGACATAAATCCTAATAAAGATAAGGAAATGATTTTAGTTTTTTAAGTGGACAGTGTCCGCTATCAATGAAGGAATATTCCTTTATATCCAAAGGAGCCTGGTGCAATGGAAGTTGCACGCCGGGTTCTGAGGGGGGTTATTAATACCCAACCCACATCATTATGTAGGGCGACTGACAACCCTAAAATTTTTACCTTATGTATGTATGCAGACTAGGTTACTAAGAATCAATATTCCAAAGTATAAGAGCTTGTTTTCTTGGAAGAGAATATGGTTGCAACTTCAATATGTCAAACAAATATAGGACCGTGGAACCTACTTGTTATATGAAAACGAGTCTATTACGCGTTCCATTCCTGTAAGTACGTTGAACGGGAGTGGTGTATATATCGGATAAATAACTTCAGTGTGTAAGTGACATAGCTACCTAAGTTTTCGTTATAAAGGTTTAAGGGGGATTTCAGTATATGCCGGGAGTTAAAGAAGTTTTTCTGATTCTGGTAGAAGCGAGGTAACAGTATTGGTGAAATGTACTCAGTTAGTTTTTTGGGAATAAAAATATACCGAATTAGTTATTATGGGACAAAAGAGTAGAGAAGTACCTCAGACAGATTAAAACTATGCTCGGGTGTTTAAAAATGTTTTTAAGTTGTTGAAGTTGTATAAAAAAAAAGTAATAAAGTTTCACATCAAATTAAAGATACGTTCACTTTCGACAATATTTTTAAGGGGTACTTTAATCTGCACAGTTTTATTAAACAAGCTAGAAATTACAATTTAGGGTCAGGTGCTTTAAAATTGATTGTATATTAAAATCTTACTGATCCTTGTATTTTATTGACTTTGACTGTTTATTCTGCACTTAAAAAGAAGAAAGCCAGTGGTGTTGATGACATTCCTGCCGAAAATGTTACTTTTGCTTCTATCCCTTAGTTTAGAACTACGTAATAAAATTTTTGCACTTAAACCTACTAAAAAGGTTTTTATTCTAAAAGTTAATGGAAAGTGAAACCCTTAGGAATTTCTTCCACAAAAGATAAAATTGTGCAAAAAGCAATTTTTATTGTGTTGAAGCCTTTGTTTGAAAACTTGTTTTTGAATTTCTCTCATGGTTTTAGGTAAAATTGTAGTCGTTATAGTGCTCTCAAAATTATTTATTATAAGTGCCATGGCATTAAGTGATTTATTAACTATGGTTTTGTGTCGTGTTTCGATCAAATAAGTTATTCGGTAGTATTAGTGAGTTTGAATAAATATTTAAACAACTGTTGAACGTTATTTCTTATTAATAGTTTTCTTGTGAAAGATTACGCACACTTTGGTGGGTTATGTAATAGCTAGTTAGAATTAAAAAAGGGAACATCACAAGGATTGATAATTAGTCTCCTTATTTGTAATATTCTTTTACATGAACTAGATTATTGTATTGAAAAGTACATTAATAAACATTTTAATTATAGTACTCAAACGTAGAAAGCTAATAAAGAGTAGAAAGATTTTGTAGTATGAATGGGTACTGATTGAGAATCAGTACGGGCGAGTGTGTGTAATCCAATGCATGAGAAAGTATCTAGTAAATATATAAGAGCTGTTTTAGTAACATTAGAAAATGTGATATTGCAAACTTTTCATATTTTTTGGGAATGACTCTAAATTTAGAAAAATTCGGTGTCAAATACCATGAAAAAAGTATTTTGTTTCTAGGGTTTAAAATATTTGGGGGCTATGGATTTAATCAGAAGTGGTGTGTTAACAAAGATGGATGATCTTTAAAAGTGGGAGACGTTGTGTTAAAGTTTGATCTCCCACTATAAAAACCGTTTACACGCTACGAAGAACGTAACTTCGTTCAAAAAGCCACAAATAGGGAATCTGAAAAATTTGTTGGTAAAAGACAAAATAAATAACTTTTTTTGAATAATTAGTATGATATCATCCAAAGATTTAATTTCGTTGTCGGAAGAATATTGTGTTACTATTCATGTTCTACGTACAGAAGCGTTCTTGATAGATTTTAGCATAATTTAAAAAGATCTATAGCTCTAATCATTGCTTATAAAAACAATAAATGTAATGCTAAATGATCTTTTAAGATATTTGGTAATGAGCAGAAAAGGTATCAAAAAAGGCATTTTCTTGATACCTAAAAGTGATAAAAATGTTAAATTTGCCAATGGTAAACTCGATTTTATGTTAGGTATTTCAAAAAGGTCACCGCTGTCTCTTACTCTGACACCCATTTTCTCTGTTTTAAGGCTAGATTATGTGGTTTTTAACTATACTTTTAAAGTTTCTGAATGACACTGTATTAAACACCGTCAACAAATTAAAAGCAATCATGTCTAACATTATATGATTGCATACACCGCTAAATAAATTTCTTTTGGTAAAGAACAGCACTCACTTGCTCATTCTGATAAATATAGGGGGGCTATTTTTACAAAAGTTTTGAAGAGATATTTTTAGTAACTTATATAGATAAAAGAATATTAATTTCCTTGTGCGTATCTTTCTTTTTTTAAGACCTGTTAGAGCGCGTAGTGCCGCCGAAAGGTCGCTCGCTAAGTGTGGATGGCAGCTCGTTCCTTAGGGGTCGTTCGAAGCCGTATCTATCTATGGGAGCAGTTTTTTCAATGCTTGGGGGTCTTTATTTTTGATTTGAAAAAATTACTGGAGTTTGTTATTCTGAAGTATTAGGAAAAATTCATTTTTGAAGTTTTTTTATTGGAGTAAATTTAACTTTTTTTCCAATGCATTTTTTAGGTGTTGCAGGCATGCCAAGACGAATCCCAGATTATCCGGATGCGTATTTTATATTTAACAAAATTGCGTCATGAGGTTCTTATATTTCTGCAGTTTCTTCATTGTTTTTTTTTTATGTAGTATTTAATGCTTTTGCTTATGGACATAAAAAAGCATCTTTTATAGATTTTTTATATACTTAACTTAAAAAAGTTTACTCATTTTTTAATATTAATTACAATTTTATGAATCATTAATATAGTTTAATGTAAGGTTACTCTGTTTTTTGTTATATATAACTTAATACTAAAAATTTTTGGTTTAAAATAAAAAAGACGGTTTATACACTATACTGCGATATTTCCACGTTTTGGCAAACTTATTTATCTGACCTTGCAAGTATTTGAATAGAAGGTATTTTAATATTTAACAAACATTTATTAGTTTTGTTAATAGTAATTGTTTTGTTGGTTAGTCGGTTATTAGTTTATATTATTTTTTATTTTTTTTTATTTTATAGAATATAACAATAAATTGAGCTCAATATTTGTTCATTCAAAATAATTAGAAATTATTTAAATTTTTATTTCAGTTTTATTATTTTTAATAATATTTATCTTTTTTTTTAAAAGATCACTTGAAAAACTACTATAATTTCGATATATATAACGAAAATTTATCTCTATAAAGGTTTAAAAAATTTTTAAAATAACGAGATAAAAATATGTCTAAAAAAATGTGTATTTGATTTAACTTATAATAAAACGTCGATTGCGTATTTGTACGCAGACAAATTAAGGCTAATTTTGATTATTCCGGTATAAAATTATTCTAACCGGTAGGCATTATACCAAAGTATTAAAGAGGAGTTATTAGTCTAATTAGCAGAAGACTTTAAACTAGTTTTCGTTATAAGCTACGATTTTTATTGTCCATGGTTTCGAGGTAAATTACCTATTTTTTATTGGTGCTTCTCAAGATGAGCATCCTGAAACATTAAGGATAAAAATACTTCTAAAACCGATGGGATAATTGGTATTTTATTATTAATTTTGTTGTCAAATTGTTATTTATTAAAATCTATATCTTCAAAGACTTTTACTATTCGTACTTTCTTCATTTTTATGGTTTTTTTAAATAAACTTAAAGCCATGTGTAAGTAAATTACTATAAATTCCTTTTTTAAATTTAAATTTTAGTTTAGTTAGGTAAAGCCATAGATTTCTAAATTGTTTCTGATATAAAGTTTAAACTAAAAATATGTTTTTTATAACATGCTGCGACAGTCCAGCGCTATGGCAAACTTATTTAGCTGACCCTGCAAGCATTTCAATGGAAGGTATTCTAATGTTTAATAAACATTTATTGTTTTTGTTAACAGTAATTGTTTTGTTAGTTGGTTGATTATTAGTGTATACTATTTTTTATTTTATAGAATATAATAACAACGTAAGTTCAGCATTTGTTCATTCAAAAGAATTAGAAATTGTTTGAACTTCTATTCCAGCTTTATTACTCTTAGTTTTATCTATTCCTTCATTTACTTTGTTATATTCAATGGATGAAATTTCCGAACCAGAGTTAACTTTAAAAATATTAGGCCATCAATGATATTGGAGTTATGAAACTTCTGAATTTAATTCTTGTCAAAAACAAGAACAAAGTTTAAAATATACTTGTTATATGATGACGTTAGATGGCCTTCCTACAACAAAACAAGGGTACTTTAGGTTATTAGAAACTAATAAAAGGATTATTTTACCAACAAACACACATTTGCGTCTTTTAGTTAGTGCAGTTGATGTACTCCACAGTTGAACAGTTCCTTCATTTGGTTTGAAAGTTGATGCATGTCCGGGCCGACTAAATCAAGCAAGTTTGTTTATTAAACGTGTTGGCGTTTTTTTTGGACAGTGTAGTGAAATTTGTGGTGTGCAGCATGGTTTTATGCCTATTGTTATAGTTTCATTACCAACAATGCAATTTCATCATTACATAATGACAAAATTAGAATTAAATTAAAATTGATTATTAGGTTATTACATATAAATAAATTTTTGAGAAGGACACTAATTGAGTTTTTTACTTCTCTTTTTATATTTTATGAAGTATCGTTGTTTTATTGTTAGGTTAAATACCTGCGTTGGTTTATGATTTGAAATTTTTGCATAACCCAGTTTTTTAGAGGATGCTCATATGGTGGAGCGTTAATCGAAATTTTTTTTCAAGTGTTAGGTTTCATATTTGGACCATTATTA
>JALLPA010000059.1:0-24089 GCA_036939895.1 Thalassiosira exigua
CCTGGAGTGCGATTTTATCCTTCGCCTAGTGAATAGACTCGGTATTACGCACTATGCATTTTATTTACATATATATGTTGTACAAAATCCGATACAACAGCAAATAATAGGCAAATGTAGATAGTAAGCGAGTCGTCGCGCTCACGTTACTTATTGATTACATTGAGGGTACCATACGCTCGACGGCGATTTTGCCCCTAACTGGTCTATTTTTGAGTCATTTTAGAACGTTTTGGCGTCATTTAGGGTTCATAACGGATCATTTTGGGCATGCAATAAGGTACATCAACTGTCATAGTAGACAGTACAAGCCCTCTTTATGTTATGTTCTTGCCCGATAAGTATTTGCCTAGCAGAAAATTGTAGGTAAGTAATGCAATGATGCGAGAGGAGGTCTAAGGCGGTGGCCGCAAAGCCACCATGGTACGAACCTGTACGAACCACAATACGATACTATGGCGCATGGAAAAGGAGCCACTGGTGGATTGTCACCACCCATAGCGTGCGGCGCGCGCATCACAACGTTTTTGATTTTTTATGAATTAGTTTTATCCAGTTGCCGATTGTTTGCAGCAATGGACAGCCCCTCGCTGACCCTCCCTCACCGCCCCGACTTCGCCCAAGGTTTTCGAGGTGAAGTGGTGAAGCGGTGAGGTCTCGAAATGATCAATGGACAAGCCCTTAAGCTCACCGAGGAATCAAGTTGGCTCCTTCTGAACTCTCGAAAAGGTTTGAAGGCACCATGGTTGCTGGGTTTGAAGTCATTTAGTTTTCAAAACCTGGTTTCATACTACTACTATCTACGCATGTATTCTTCTGTTTGGTATCAGATCTATCCCTTACTGATGACCTCCTAACTATTGAATGGGTGCTCACACAACTACCTCATAAGTATGCATTGGTTGGGTGCTAACACAATTGCAAACATGAGTTTCATCCAGGTTTGAGCACCTTTGTTCTTGTCCCTACATGGCTAGGAAACAGTAACCCTTCAGTCATGCTATCTACGAGAGTTACATTTTGTACGATGCACTACTTACACATGATATTATGGTCAATCACACGACAGAAGGCAATAGCATAATTCAATTACTTTCTCCCAGCCCCCCTTCAAGTCCGATTCCGTCCCCTACCATTGAATCTATTACAGACCTATTGTAGAAGCTATTCCCTGCTCAGGATTTTCTTGACGCGCATCACAGCCGTCATGACGCCTGCCAAGGAGATGGAAACTGGATGCATCATGGTTGGTTGGCTGGTATGGACATTTGATGTCAAACTGGCAATCTTGTGCAATGTGCAATGGCAATTTTGAAATTTTGTATAATTCCTACATGAAAATGAAGTTTTTGGGATAGTGTGGCATGTTTAACCATCCGACACGCATTAATGGTAACAAAGGAGTAGTTGACATGTCTTGTTTGCTAGATTTAAATCGGGGCACATTTTTGGTTATGAGCATATGGTACTTACGTCAAAAAGGCATGTTTCTTTCTTCTTCTACACGGTATGTCTACGCGACCTGTATTGAAATGTGCCTTTGAAATGCACATTCTGAAGTCCCTGGGATATTATGATTGAGCTACCTGGAACCTCCCTGTAGACAAAAGAGAAGCACAAAAATGTTAGTACAAATTTTGAAATGCACTTGTAGGTCCCATGACATCATATGGACTAGAACTGGTGAACTTACTGTCACCAGAAGGGGTTCTAGTAGCAAACAGCTCTCTAACTAGCTCTAGTTGTTGATACATTTTCTATCCCAGGGGATTTTCTAAATCTATCTAGCAGTCAATATTTTCCGTGCAAAATACCCCCCTTTACTTTACTAACTGTCACTAACAAAAAACTACTGCTTCTGATGCACTATCATCGTACAGCCATCGGCAACACTAGATAGTATGTACGAACCTCGGAAGGACTAGTAAAACGGAACCTGGGGGTTTTATATTTTTGTATAGCAGCCCAATGTTTTCAGACAATTACCCATGGGGTAGACGCAAGCTTCGTAACAGCAACTTTTACTGTGTCAAGTCTTTACCTAGTGCAAAGATCTAATATGCCATGGGGGCTGCACTTGAATTGTGTTAGTGTCCCAACTTCTGTGGTAATGTGTGTGGCCATGCTAATGCCATCTGGCGGATTGAATTAGATTTCTTTTAAAGTGGGGGGTGCTCTTCTCCGCTTCCCAAGATAAGCCTAGCATGTTACATATCAAACGAAAGCAAAGTAGCCGCTTCATTTGAAAAGAAATACGCCTAGGGTCCACGGCCGTCTGGGGAGCAATAGAAGCGCACTACTTTATGCGAGTTGCTTTGGATCAGCGGTTTTTGGCAAAAAAATATTTTTACGGTAAAACTGAACGGCCAAAAATGGGCCTGCAACCGACCACAAACCACACTCAATTATTGATGTTGTTAAATTTTTTGTTGACACGATTTTTGGGACCTAATTAGATCCGTACCCATATTTGGTCATTTAATGTCCTACCAAGTTTACGGACGCGGGGGATAGGAGTAAAAAGACCTGTTTTTTTTACTCGTCAAAAAGTTTTGGACTCTGAGAAATGGCGAAGCAAAATGGGCTTCTTATGGAAGAATATAAACGTCCCGAGCTAAGATAATACTTACTTACTTACTTATGTCCGCGTTTAATATTAGATTGCCATATAAAGTCCGCCAAATGACAAATTGCACATCAACATGCTATCAGGAAGCTCAGTAAAAGTGGGCTAATTATTATTTTTTCAAACACCCGCTAGATAGGGGAAATGGGGGCACCCACCCTTTTTAGCGGACCACGGGCTTCTGAAAGTCACGAGAAGTTGGTAAATAATGCAGAAGCCGGTAGAAGCGGGAAGAAGTCGGCTTGGAGGGCAAACCCGCCGATCAGAAGTCCGTTATGTTTATCTCATAACACCTACAATTTTTCATGGTAGCACGCAGTTCCATATCGATTTTTTGTTTCTCTTAACACAAGAAAGTAAAACTTGAGCAGTGTTCAACCCCCCCCCCCCGACCCACCTAGCTGCGCCGCACGCAACGTCATCCTGTCGGTCGCCGGCAGGCCCGAGGCGAACCACTGACGCGAGCCGACCCCACGTGCAAACGTCAACCGCGCCGCCGCCCTGACCTATCGCCCACCACCACCCCCTGTGATCATCATCGTCTTGGCGTCACAATGGAAGGCGGCTTGACGCCACCGATGCAACGGGTGTTCTTCGAAAATCTGCGACATCTGACCTCGAACGAGAATTTCAACTGCAACATGAGAATAAAATAGAAGTTCCCTATCCAATGCTTAGACTCTCATTGATATTGTAAGAAGTCGGTCTAGTTGCGTGTAAAAGTTGGTTGAAGTCATCTCCTACGTTGGAAGTCAGTACAGTCGTGCTACAGTTTAGCGAACATAGGCTTTAGTAAACACTACATTATAGTGAACACCCTCTTAGCCATACACTGATTTTGGCGGGAACGAGTAAATACGTAGGAATAAGTTTGTACTACGGTACCTTACGTATAGTATAGACACGGTATAGTGAACACTACAGTATAGTGAACACTCAAGGGACAAGACACCATATGTTCGCTAAACTGTAGCACTACTGTAGATCAAAGTCACATAAAATCAGCTCATGAAAATTTTAATACATCAGTAATCAAGAGTAAAGACTGGATTTTCAACTTCACGCCTCACGCTTTGGTTCAGGCTTTGGCCGCTGGGCTCTATGGGCGAAACTACTTATGTCAACGAAATACAATCGAAATGATATATCTTCAACACTTTAAATATTTTAGCATGAGTAATTGACTGAATTGGTTCAGAAGCGAGTCGAAACGAAAGAATCGATGAATGAAGATTGCCACGTGCAAGCAAGAGAAGAGGGTGAATTATCCGAATCTGCCACTGCCCCATTTGAACCAAGCTTACCGAATTGAGAGTGGCACAAGTGAACCCAACAAGAGCAGGACTGGAATAATGCAGTGCAAGCAAGCTTAGCAAGTAACAAGCGCAGAACTCCAAAAGTGCCTCGCAACGAGCGCAAGCAATCAGCAAGACTCGGCAAGTCCAAAGATCAACACCACCAATAAGTGCTCAGCTGGTCCCAAGACCAGAGCACGAGCTTGAGGCTTGAGGAGAGCTAGCTACCACCACCAAGGTCAAAAGATGAGTTTCTACTAAAAAATGTGACAGGCAGGTGCCACAGGGACATGGAGGTCCAGGATGGGCAGGGCTGAGGCCTTGGTGACCATGAGTACCATTGACGGGAAGGTTTGACCTGAGGGTGACTTCATGGACAACAAGTGGTCCGAGTGCGATCGTGCCGAGGTCAAGTGAACCAAGGGCAACAACGCTGAGGACGAGTGGGATGAAGGCCACCACGCGGCTTTGCTGTCAACGAAGATAACCACTCCGTTGACTATTACAATGACCAAGACTACACTGAAGGAAATGAATTCGGCAACTCAGAGGGCAAAGTTCTCCAAATCAGGGCTGAGTGGAGTTCAAAACTGCGTTCGACGCAGAGTACATCACTAGTTACGACATTGACCATGATGGCAACATCAATGGCACAGACATCAAGAGCGCTGAGAGCAAACAAGAGGATTGGGAGAAGTCAAGTGATGAAGATCCCGTCAAAGCAACCCAGTCGTAGCAGTTTACAACAAAAATAATAACCCCTATGTTAATCGCTGCAACCCCTCATCAAATGCGATGTCAACAATTGATCCTGTTTCGAGCCCAAGGGCCAGCATGGGGAACCAACAAGCTTGTAGAAACAAAAGAGGTCGCCCTGAAGCTGGCCTCGCCATACATTGTCGCAAGGAATGAGAGTTGGGTCAAAGTTTACCCCATCTCTGAAGTTGTTAAGTGCCTCGTCACTGCCGTTGCTGAGGCAACGAAAGAAGAATTCAATGTTTTGTGCACCCTGGCCAAGGCAGAGCGCGCCCAGCAAGTCAAGACGACCAAAGACATTGTAGGCTATGGCCCAGTTCCCAGTGAACGATCGTACAACAATGAAGATGAGCTATCCAAGAAACAAGAGCTGGAGCAAAAGAAGCCAATTTTCAAGCCAGCCATATAGCCACGACAGACACCACCCATGCCATTTGTCAGGAGTGCATTGTCCCACCTCAAGACCTGTCAAAGTTGGACCACAGGAGTGCATCTGGCGGCACCCCTGATCTCAAGACGGAAACCAAGGGGCTTGATATCATCGCCTTGGCTGTGGACAAGGCTGACAACAAATTTGGGTTTGGGGCTGAAGGTGAGCCAGAGCAGACGCTATGATATGCAGTAGAGGTGGCCGCATTGCAAATGCCAAAGGGCATATCAGCCCCACTGAAGCCATGACTCCCACCAAGAGAGGCCACAATAAGGCCATCACACAACCAGGGAGTAAGATAGTTGCCACAGAGGTTGCACCAACACCCAACTGGGGTGAGAGCAACCCAGGCTGTCGTGTTGAAGAGAACGACAACCATACCAACTGTAGCAATGAAGTTGACAGACAAGAGTAAGGGCATATCACCCAATGACGGGAGTGTTTGGCCCGCCGAGACCATGGGTTGCAAGTTGGCGTACCTCAAAATAAACCAACAAAATGGAAAGAACAAAGTCGACAAAGGAGCGTACCAGTGGGCAGCGTTTGTTGCAGCAATCCCACCCAAGTTCAATGTCATAACGGCCTGAACGGCGAAGGACGTAACAACCCCGCCCTCCAGAGATGCAACAGCTTAGGCCATAGTCATGGGAGTAAAGCCTCTGACGTCACAAGGTCTTTATTGCAGAACAAGCCAACCAACATGTGTTCAGATGGAAAGTGTGTGGCCAGTGGCTTGGAGTGCAGCCAAGAAATGACGCCGGAAGTCATGTCGATGTCCTCATGGGAGGCTGTCGAAGACAGCAAAACGTGGGTCCACAATCCAAAGAAAAACAATGGCTCTGCTTGAGAGCTGATTGCAATCAAGGATGCTATCCAAGGAAAGACACCAAACTTTCCAGCATTTCTTAAGTTTGCCCAAAGCGTGAGTTCAAGCCCGGGCTTTGTGCACAGGAGTGCGTTGAAGAAAGTTTGTTTTGCAAACTTCCCACACAGATTAAAAACAGTGCAGATCAAACACAGATTAAACTCAAATTTTCCTTAATTTAAATTATTAAAATAACCATAAATAGAACCAAGCGGACAACAAAACAAGGAGTGTACTTACAGAGTCGAGCACAGAGAAGGTTTACAGCGGCACATCTCGCACCGACAGCGCATTTATGAGCTATATAACATGTTTGATCGGAGATCAACACCGAGGCATATCAGTTCGTAATTTTTTTTGAAATATAATTAATTGACAGTAAAGACTGAATTCTAATCTTTGCGTCCTGCCCTTTGGTCCAGGCTACAGTTGCGAGGCCGTACTATCAAAACACGATGTTTACCTCATCATCATATTACGAATATAGGGACATGAGATACAACATTCTAGAAACTAGTAGTTGAATACATCGAATCCATGAGCGATCTAAACTATCTGTGAGGTACAATGTTGAGCAGTAGTAGATTTCATAGAGTTAAGTTGAGCTTGGATTCAATACTCTAGCCGCACCAAAAAGATACGATGTTAATCATTCAATGGGTATGTAGTATATTAGCTTTAAGGTTATAAAGATTTTTGATGTCACAAAACAAGAATCATTTTGTGTACAAATTACCCGCTTACTACCAGACTACTCATACTTGTGCGACCCAAGACTATCATAAGACATAACAAAGTGTTTTAAATCTAAGAATTGAATTCAATTCACTAGGTAATTGTAATTGTTGTTTACAAGACCATTGGAGATATATTTACAATAACACATCAAATTAGAAAAAGGAAGGGAAAATGATGAGGGAAATTGAAACTGATATTTTCACTACAATGCATCCGATCTTAAATATTGTTACATATAACATGTTAAACATCATTTGTAATTCAACTCTTGCTCACATTAAGCGATGCATGTTGGACACTAATCAGTAGTCCTATTCCAAAATTTACAATAGTTTAATAGTCGACAAAAAATAATACAGCATGTCATATCATGAGTACAGGAAATTATCATGACAAGGAGCAATAATGTCAAGTACTCCACTGGTTCTGTTAAAATAGCTCACATTCATAATGAGAACCATGTCTAAAATTCATAAATTTTTTGAAAATAGTGTTCTTGTCGTGGTACTTCCTTGAGTGTCAAGAGCTACCAGTTCTTAAGATAGAGACACCACAAACGAGTGGAACAATGGGCCATTATGAGCGTTAAATATTGGATGATACAGCATTGTAGTTCTGTTCCTTTATTTTGATTGTACAGAACCATATTGGCATTGTATTAATATATCTCTAATTTGTCTTTCAATGCGTTTTATGTCCTAGATACTCCATACATTCTCTTGCCTCTCAAAGAAAAATCAATACCATTGTTGGTCTCCACATCCATGACATATAAAACATGAAAGCAAAAGCAAGGATTTGTACATCCCGCAAGAACATGTATATCAGTTAGCAGATACTCATCAAGGATAAAACATACAGAAAAGTTCCTTTAAGTATACCCAGAACCAGCGGCATCCGTGTTAATTCCCCTAACAAGCACGGGAGAGGAGGGGGGTGCAAAGGTTGGTGGTAAGAAGGTCTTAGAGCCACCCCCTGTGATTTCCGGTAATTAAGGCCCGGTGGTAAGCGTTTTAGTGAACCACCCCCGTGGTCAATTCTCACCCCCCTACTAAGTAAGCACTGTATGATGATGCCGCGTGCTCCTTTGTCGTCGGTACGGGGGGGGGGGTGAAGTGGTAAAAAAACAGTGGTGGTAAACGGTTTGGTCTGAACCACCCGGGGTGGGATATTTTTACCCAAAGCTAGAGCTAGTTAGTAGAGGTTTTGGTGGAAAGACCCCCTCTGCTCCACAGGGGTGGCGATTTTTTACCGGGGAAGATTCCGCTGGTCCTATCCAATCATCAAGGCGATGCTTGGAAAAAGAAACGAAGAAAAATTCCCGGTAGGAGCGGAGATAAGCGCCTCGATTTGGGGGGTGATCATTTCATAGCAAACAGACAGTATGTACATGTGTTGTTGTGATCTATTGAGACACCCCGGCCGTTGAGCATGACCCAAAGACATAAGCACAGTAATTTAGTGCTTCAATGCCTCCGTTCATCCTAACCCTATCTATGCTATTCCTCCAAGGACTTTTTCTCAGTGCAGAGCAGGCCCTAATCCCTTTTTTCTCTAGCTCCCCTCCTTTTCCCAACCACCGAACTGTTCGGCTGATCCGCGACGGCTGCGTTCTCTTGCTCCCTTTCTGCCTCCCTTTCGACGAGCATCTCCTCCGTCGGCTGGGAGCACTGGCCGAACTCGTTCACCCTGGTGTAATCGGTCTTGTACTTGTAGCGCTGGAACAAAGTAATGAAGAAGATCAGGTCGTCGCGCAGGCACGCGAGTCGGTGCATGATGGGCATCTTTATGACGAACGCGAACAGATCGTCTATGAAGGTGTTGATCGATTTGTACGTCATGGTCCTCCAGTTGAGGTGGGCGACGCTTTGGAGCTTGTAGTTGATGAACAATTGGGGGGTCATCATCACGAACCCTTTCGCGCAAAAAGACAAGATGGAGATTTAGAATAGACGCCGACGCTGACGAACAACAGGAATGTCGCACTCACCAAACATGTAGATGAACCCGACCAGCGTGTTCAAGATCCAGCTGTACCATCCCTTGTGTTTCTGATAGAACAGAGAGTAAACCCCGTACCCCGCGACCAACGGCATCGTCACGAACATCAAGTGCGACGTCGCGATCTCGTCGTACTCCTTCGTCTTCGACTTCTTGTACGACTGCGCTTCGACCCATTCGATCTTCCCCCCCTCGAACTTGACCGTGATCGCCTTGGAGATCTTCCACACTTCGATGGCCAATCCCACCCCATTGGACATGAGCACCATGAAGGACGTCTCGTTGTCGGCGAGGTACAGGAGTATGACGAGGGAGAAGGCGCTGTTGACGATCATGGAACGCAAGCTTATTCCCTCCATGCTTTTCTTGTTCTTGAAGAAGCTGATGTCGTTCTTGAACGCCAATATGTCGAAGATGGTGTGGAGCACGGACACGATCCCCGTCACGGCGAGGAGGTACGGGTTCGTCTCGAGGAGCATCTCCCGGAGCATGTCGTTCCCGTGATCTTCTTCTCCCGTGAAGGCCTCCTGCTTCCGCCAGCTCTCTTCCGTCTGGCTCTGGAGTTGCCACTTCCACATCGGGACCGGCTCGTACGTGATTTCCAAGTCGCTCTCCTTCATCGTGCCGTTTACCTCCTTCAAGCTCGCGAAGGTGATCCAGAACTCCGAGCTGTACAAGATGGGATAGTACAGCTCTGAGGTCGTCGGGCGTCCGTCGCCCTCCCCCTCGTACCAATCCATGTGATCCAAGAACTGCCTCGGCATGGACTTGCGATTGGGAAAGTCCACCGGTCCCATGTCCATGATCTGCAGGGTCAAGCTGGGCTTCAGGTACATCAGGGTCTGATCGTGGGTCTTGTTCAGCGACGCGGTCGTGAGGACGGACGAGTCCGGTTCGCCCGCCGCCGCCGTCGCGGAGTCCTCCTCCGATCCCGACGAGGAGTCGAGCAAGCTCTTCACGTCCCGCGTCTTCTTCCGCTTCCGATGACGCGTGAGGGACACGCGCTTCACGAGCACGTCGTCCTTCCGTTTCGAATTCCGCTTTCGGGTGTCCACGCCGTCGTCGAACCTCCGTCTTCTTTGCAGTCGCACGTACGCGTACAGATGCGTCTCGTTGTTCCAGATCGCCGGGGTCAGGGGGGCGGTCAGCGTGGCGTTCCGGCGGTTCATGTCCTGGTCGGCGTCGGACATGAAGAAGATCGAGAAACCCGTCCGAGAGTCGGCGCCGTCCGCGACGCCTCCGAGGATCAAGTCCTCCTCCCGCCACGACGCCAAAACTTTGCCTCCGCCTCGGTTCGCTTCGGGTTCGTCGATCGGCGTGGTCAGCGACGGCCAACCGGCGGGAACGTCCGAGGAGTCGGTCAGAACGACGTCGAGGTCCATGACGGTCCCCGTCTCCCAGATGCACGAAGGCTTCGCGCTCGTCAAGGGCTTCGCGGGCTTCTTCGCGCCGTGCTGGGTCGCGCCCAAGGGCTTGCCCTTCCGCCTCCCGTCGTCGCCGTCGGACCCGTCCGGGATCCTCCCCGCCTCGCCGAACTCCTCGGTCGGGGGCGATCCCGGGGGGACGCCGCTGTCCGGGGGAGGAATCGGCTCGAACAGTTTGGCCACCGTCGGACTCGAGTCGGGATGGACGAACTTGGCCACCATCGGCCCGACGACGTTCTGCATGACGTAGAAGAAGACGATCCAGTTCAAGATGGGCATGAGGGCGAAGGGGGGCGGCCGCTCCTCCTCCTCCTCCTCCCGCTGCGGCTGCGGCCGGCGGTCGTCGGCCCCCGCCGTCTCGTTCGCCGCCGCGCCGGCGGGTCGGTTCCGGGACCGCTGCGACCGCGATCGGGGGGCGGCGGCGGAGCCGCCGGGGGGAGCGCTTTCGTCGGCGGCCATGGTTCACGTCTCACGTGTTGCTGCCGTTGCCGTCGTACCTACTTGCGATACGTTGTCGTTGCTCGCTTTGCTTTGGTCCGTCGACCGTCGGGCGCCTGTCGTCGCCCGTAGCGGGGCTTTGATTTCAAAAGACAATAAACTCGAGTACGATATCCAAATACCCAATATATTCATATTTTGGGTATTTTACATCGGTAACTGATTTTACATATACTTATTATGTACTGAGTATCTAGGAGTAATTTTATCTGTATGCTCATGCTACTTATGTGAAAAAGATATGTTCCTTCCGTCCCCGAAATAATATAAAGTGTCCGCAAATAATATTGTGGTATGAATATACGACGATACAAACAACAGAGTACACTTGGATCCGCGACGCTGCGGTTAGTGATATACTTTGTGGGCGGATCGTGCCGAGAGGATAGGCCCAATGTGTTTTAGCATACTCATACGATACAATTCATATTATTATCAGGAGATTATATCGACATGCCCACTAAAAATAGATCACTAGCCTTTTGAACGTCCGACGCCCTACGACCTACCTAGTAAGTACGATACCTGTCTCAGTCCTTGAGTCTGGCTGTCCACTACACCGCCTGTCGGTCCATGGCTTTGCTTGGCTGTTGGCTGACGCTCTGGAATCGAGGCCATCCTAACCTCTGTCGGCTCCCGTTCCTCGGCGTCGACTTCGAGCAGGGGGAGCGGGGAGCACATGGGGAGCAGGGTAAAAGGGGAATCCTGGGAGCGGAGAGCGGGAGGCCGGGGATATCCGGCATCCTTTGGCGGTCGAATCCAATGACGAACTACAGGCCCCTTTCCATAGAGGGCGACGACCGCGACGGTCCGGAACGGCTTTCGCCCCCCCTTTCGTCGTCTTGGTCGTCGTCGGTCGCGTTGGGTCGCCGTATCCCACATCGATGTCGGCAATATCGATGTTGCTGCCGTCGGCGTCGGTTGTGGGCGACGATGTTCCTCCTCTTCGGCATGATAGGAACGGCGCTGTTCGCGGCAAAAGGGATGTTCCATCTATCATTAGGGAACCTTCTTCGAACTATGTTCGGCCATGGGCACAGCAAGTCATCAGTTGTGGCCGTTTGTCCATCCAACGAGAATACTGGGGACCAAATGACGGTGGAAAGCATGATACCGCACAAAACGGCGATAGAGAACCTCCATCTCGATCGCGCGGCGCCTTACTTCCACAAAACCTTGACAAATGTGGATGACATAGTATCTTCGGGATTCTTGTGGAACGATGAGGACGCTGGCATGACCAAGTGGAGGCCGCAGGGAGTGACCACCTTCCATACCACGGGAGGCCGCAGGTTTGTTCTCGTCAGCTGGTACGGCCGGAAAGACGAAGGTTATTCCGATCGGGGGGGAAGAGTATCGTTGATCGACATCACGGGCATGCCGCGAAACGAATCGTCGCCCGACTTCCCCTACTGCCACGTTCTTTTGGTAGATAGCAATTTTTGCACGCTCCCGGAGATTCATGTGGGCGGAATTGAGCAACAGAATGGCACTCTTTTCGTGGCCGACTCGAGGAAAGGGAGGCAGTCGATACTCGAATTCGACATCGCAAACGGTCTATTTGGACTGCCTCCCGAAATGAGAAGCAGCATGTTCGGGCATCGCTATGTATTGCGTCAATCTTCGTCGTTCGCAAGTCCAACGAAACCATCGTTCATTTCCTACGATGTATCAAGCGGGAAGTTTGTCGTCGGGACATATTCCAGATGTGGGAAAAAGGTTGGTGTTCATTTGGATTCGACGAACTGCTTCGACCGACCGAACAATAGGCTGGTGTGGTTCGACAAAAGCCATGCAGAATCGAACGGTACAAGCACATGTTGGCACTATTTTTCCGAAATGCAAGGCGCTACTTCTGCCAAAGTGGGGACCGACACCATAATATGGGTTTCGAGCAGTTATGGACCGCTCGGTGAAAGTCACTTGCATGTTGTCCGTGCTTCGTCGGCTGTGAACTATGAGTGTCCCCTAAATGATATTGATTTAGAAAGCGTACGCATTTTGTCTTTTCCTCCGGGGCTTGAAGACTTACACATTGAACAGACAGAACGTGGGCGTTACTTGTGGTCGGTGACCGAGTTCGGAACCCGAATGGTGTTATCCACACCGCTGGAGAATCTTTTGCCTCAATAAGAAGCAGATTCGGCTGTGGGACTTGTGCGTAATCTGAATAGTGAAAAATATGAATTAACCTTAAAGCTGGCGCTAGAGCTCAAAGCATCATGAAGTAATGGTTGCTCGTTGTTTTGGCTTGATGATGTACGCGCACCATCTCATTTCCTACTCTCTCTGGTCTTACAAAATATGTGCTGATCTCTACCCATCTTTTGAAATCGTATTTCCAAAGCCATGCTCCCATTCAGTTTTGAACTCAATGATATTGATGCATTGTCCACCCAAGGAAGGCCAACTAGTCAAAGTTGGAAGTGGCTGCCTGCAGAACTTCCTCATCCAGATTCCGTTCGACAATGACATCGTCCAAGCAACGCTCCCCGTCAGGACCCCGGACCACTATTCTGTAGCACGACACGTTCTCTGTTTGCCCCTGCCTCATGACACGCCCAACGGCCTGCTCCTCCACACTCGCATCGGCCACCGCATCCGATCCTGAGTACATGGGGTCATACATGATGACATTGTGGCAGGCCTCTTGGAGGTTATGGCCAGCGGCCTGGTTGAATGACAGCAGTAGGATACGGGGGCGTGCACGGTCCTCGTCAGTGGCATCACTGTGGCGGAACCACGAGATGATCTCGTTTTGCTCCATGACACTATGATTCTCATCAACATGGCAGAACTTTCTTCCTGAGGATTTCAGCGCTGACAGGGCCGACTGATATCCTCCATACACAGCATTGGCGAAAACCAGAATCTTGGTTTCAGGTTCCTCGGTCTGAATAGAATCGATGATTTCAAACAGGGCGGAATGTCGTGCTGACGAGGAGGCTGTGACAGCAAGCCCCTTGCCTGCCTTATCACCGAGCTGTTCTGGGGTGATGGAGTAGGACTCGAGGTTTGTTTCCTTGATAGCAGACAAGAACTTCTTGCCGTCTGAGGGTGACATGTTCACCTCCTTCTGCTTTCGCTCGAGCTTGATAGTCAACGCCTCCCCACGGTTGCGCTGGCAGGCTTCCCTGACGTAGGCGTGACAGGATTCCTGGACTGCACATCGGTACTCCCGGCTCTTGGAACCCTCCTCAGTCTGGTTCAAGAAGATATCACGGCCAGACTCCCTTTCCGCCTTACGCCAGTGGTGTGCAGACCCTGTGAGGTAGGTTCCTGGAAGATTCGGGGTTGGTGAAAGATGAGAGAAGTGGTGCGGGATATAAATCGTGAACACTAACAACAGTTCACTCACCACCCATAAGGTTTGCAAGCTCAGTTACTCGTGCCTCCGTCTCAAGCAGCGGCGTCCCCGTCAACCCCCAGACCGCCGTCCTTGCGATGAGCGGACGGGACGAAGAATCAGTGCATCCCACACCTAAAAATTCACGGGCACCCCTTCGGTCCTGGACCTTGAAGTCTTTGTTTTCCTTCATTTCTCTGTCATGCTTCGCACTGGATACGAGGCATTCATGGCATTCATCCACCACAATGCGGTCCCAAGTGAACCACTCGAGCGGCACACCGCGCTCAGATCCTTCAAACTTTTTACTTCGGAGCTTCTTGATTGCTTCAGAGTACCTGTGACCATAAAATGCTTGATCGTCGCGGTGCTTCTGCCGGGCGTCGTTTCCTACGTAGATTGCAGGGCCTGACGCCATGTTCCGGACCCATGTGCCCTCGATCGTAGGCGCCTCCTTGTGTCCGGACGTGGGAGCAGGGGGGATCGTTTCGGCATCTGCCTTGGAGGAAAGGAGCTCAGTGTAGGGGCGGGAAGAAGTTGGTCCTTTCTGGGGCCTCTCCTCGATGAGGCCAGCAGGCACAATGACTATGTCAGCCTCGCAGAGTTCCTTGACGCTGAACCTCTTGAGCGTGGCAGTGGAGTCGACTTTAATACTCCTGAGCTTGTTCTTGGTGAATTTCTGTGCTCAAAATAGGGATAACAAAATGAGAAAAGGCACGGTAGTACGCGATTAAGCCGTCGGAAACTGCGGTTTACACGCACCTTCCGTTCGTCGTCCCATTGCGTCACGAGCCCAGGTGGCACCACAATCAGCGTTGCACCGGACTTGCCCTCTGCGGCATTACGCCTCTTCCTTGCCTCCTCGATCCCACTGAGGATTAGGGCAATGGTGACGACTGTCTTACCACTCCCAATGGCATCACCAAGAACTCCTCCCTTGAGGGGTGACGTCCTCGTGGCACGCCCAATGAGGCACCACCCAACCCCATTGAGCACATGCTCGCTCCGCTCCTCTTCAAGGAAACCCACCTCCCCAGCCTCAATAGACTGCATCCTCGTCAGCGCTTTCGCCTGGCGATGGTACAGGGGAAGCTCCATCCCCTCCACGGCCGTTTCTTCGTAGGCATCCGAGTTCGGTACATGGAATTCCTTGGTCAACGGTTCTCCCATTGAAGAGAGCTCTGAGAGGCAGTACTCGACTTTAACCGATTTTTCCACGTCTTTGTCCATGCCACGGCCACGAACAAGATTCGCAGCAGCTTGATGACCGGCTACAGTGGGGTTCATTCGGATGACGAGTTTTCCGGCAGACTTGTCAACGCTTGCCTCAAAGACCGGCGGACGATTCAGAAGTTTCTGTTGAGAGTTTGTTGTTTCAGGTGGATTGTAAAAATAAGTATCAATACCAGATCAAGACATCGTCAGCGCTTGAAGGAGAAGAATGTGAAAAAAATACTCACGTGGTAAAACTCGTTGGATTCCTCGGCATCGAATTCACGCAAAAAACACACAGCCTTCTTCTTCCCCTTCCTACTGCCTTCTGCCTTCGACCATTTCTCCACCGGCCTTGATGGGAAGTGATCCTCGCTCAATCCAAAGCTGCATTCCTTGGGATGCTCCAGGCCGTACCACTTCAGTACCTCAAGAGGCAGTCTGCCCTCTGCGGCATGCTTGAGCAGCAGTGGAGCCGCGAGGATAGAGAGGCGCTTTGCATTCCGGGATCCCATCTTTCCCACTAGATCAATAGGCACAATGGATTTTTCGTCATCATCACAGTGTTGAAGGAAAGACTGCACCACCTCCGCCGACAGGCCACTCATCTCGCACAGAACGGGAGGTTCGGCAGATGACGGCATCTTGGCAATGCGATCTTGGAACGGCTTCTTGTCCCCACCTGCCTTTGTCGCTGGCTCTGGCACATTCAGCCTCAGTCCCTTCACTGGTTCCCAGTTCAGGAACTTCACATCTGTCTCATGAGTCCTCTCGACCAGGGCATTTTCAGGGATCCACTCCTTCAATTCACATACCACCATGTTCTCATCGCGGTAGGAAGGAGTGGTCGATATGACAGCAACGTCAAGGTCGGCGCGCATGACATCCGGGCGGAGGAAAAGGTATAGCGAGGGAGAAGATCCGGTGGCTTCGCGTATCCAGAGCGCCGAAGATACGATGGTGTGGCGGCAGCTTGTTTTCTTGTAGGTGCCATTCACCACGTCGTTGTCATCGCCCATAATCTTAATGGTTCCTGGCCAGGTCTTCCACTTGGAATGGTAATTCAAGAGATCGTTGCGCGATTTGGGCATGTTCTTTTTGAACTTGGGCTGGAGCTTGTGATTCCTAAGCTCCCTGGGGGCGGTGTCATTCAGCCCAATCTGGACACGGTGCGACTCGCAGGTATCAGAACCAACAATTTCAAGCCTGGACTTGGTGGGCTTCCCCCTGGTCTCCCATGTCGCTGACTTAACATCAATTGAACCTCCATTCATCTTCAGCACAAGCCTCGCCGAGTCGCCAAGGTGCCCACGTTTGGGGTTCTGCGTTCGGATAGCAGGTGCAAAGCACTTGACATGTGCAACTAATCCCAGGTCACGGACCAGTGTCCCCACCCTTCCTATCGAAACGCGAATTTCGGCCACCTGACGTCCGGAGCCATGATCCTCCCATGCCCCATAAGTTAGTTGCCAATGTCCACGTGTGCGATCGACACGTTGGAGCTGGAAGCTGTAGGATTCTAGCCCAGCAGCGTCGGAAATTGCATCCTCCCAACCCTTGCCTAGGATCAAGACAGGCGGGGCGGCGCAGCGCAGCTTCATCTCGAACTCGTGAGGGTTCACCCTCTTGCATCCATCCATATCAATTTCTTCCAGTTGATGGCCCTCGATCTGGTGCTTGGCCGTACAGTTGTGGCAAATTCCAAATCCGCACGACGAACACTGAAGCATCTTGTCGTCTTGGGAAGTTTGTCCCGAAGACTCACAGTTGCAGAGAACCGAGCACCGGAACGCATCTTGGGCAAGGTCATTCGCAATCTTTGAGAAGACCCCAACAAAGTCTTCGGTGCTGAGCTTCTTGCCATAAATATCCCCGCGCTCCGCGAGGACGGCCCCATTGGCTGAATCGTACTTTTGGCTAAGCGTGAAGTCCTTCATTGTTATTTTCTCAATGCGGGGCCGCTCACGGCGCAGCTGCGGAGCACAAATGGCCGAGAGCAGGGTCGCGCAGACGACTGGCATTGACATCTATATTCCAAGTCACAAGAGTGCAGAATTGTTAAGTCAAGACTCAAGCTATGGCAAACACAAGAGCTATGGGAAACTCACCGCGTTTCCTGCCAGATCCGAGAGCTGCACCTCGGACTCCGGCCCCAGAGCCAGCCGTGTGAACGGGATGCCCTGCAAAAGGAGCTTCTCGAAGCCCATCATGGTCCGCCCCTTGTGAGGCAGCAGCAGCTCCCCCCCAGGAGTGACGCAGCCGCTGACGCCCGTGATCGAAGTCCGGACGGCCGTACGGTGGACGTTCTGGCTGAGGTCCCACGTGAACGAGTGGTGGAGCGAGTCACGGGAGACGGCGTCACGCGCCGCCATCGCCGCGAAGCTGTCGATGAGGTCGCAGCGACGCATGTTCCACATGGCCACAAGCTCTGGCCAGAGGCCTGGGGCGACGGTCCGGCGCCCCCTAGTGTCCCACTTCGTCAACCAGCGGCTGCGCTCGTTGATGCCGTTCTTCGAGCGAAAGTTGAGGTGGTGAGCCAGATCCTTCACGCCCGAGAGGTCCCAGTCGAAGAAGTCCAACTCCTTCGCGCGCTCCTTGGCCACCATAAGCCCAGGCCCGGAGCGTAGCGCCTCTCGGAAGCAGCGGATGCGATCGTGCGTCGGTGGGAGAAGAAAGGCGTCCATGGAGTGCAAGAGGGGAGTCTTGAGGTGGTCCATGATCATCTGGAAATACTCTCCAAGGTCGTCTGAGGGGTCGTCGGACCGCCACACAAAGAGGTATTGACGAAAGCGCGTCTGGGGGAGGCCGTACAACTTGGTGTCGAGGCGGATGAGGTGGGTGCGGTAGCGGGCCTTCTTTTCCATGACCAGGATGTCCTCGTCCAGCTCAATTTCGTGCTTCTTGGCAAGCTGTCCCAAGGTTAGGATCGTCCCAGACTTTTTGGGGCTGGTCAGGAGAGGCTGGACGTTGGAGGGGTCGTCGTCACCTCGGACGAAGCCCTCGACGACGCATCCAGCGCGCATGCCCACCTGGCGGGGGACCTCCTCCACGACATAGCGACCCTCGTCGTCGATGCAGAACTTAAGGTCGTTGTCCGCATCTAAGGAGATTGAAGATAAAGGGTAAGCACTGAACTGCAACGCAAAAAAGCCCAACGAGAACGACGGTTTGGACGGATACCTCACCTCCTTTCTTGATCTCTGTGATGTTCTTGATGCTGTTCCTATCGGCAAGGTGAAGCCTACCTTCGATGTATTCCTGCATCTTCACCCAGGGAGCCTTGTCAACATTCTCGAAGATGGCGACGGCGGGCTGCTCCTGTTCGAGGTACTCCACGGCAGCGAGGAAGGTCTCTCCAGAGGTACCCTTGTCCTCAATGTCTGTGGTCGTTTTGCGAAACATAGGTACGCGATGAGACAAACGCCTCGATCTGTGCAACCAGCGCATTCGGAGAGCAATACTCACCCTTTCGATGGCACGATTTCAGCATGCTGAAATCCTTGCAGGATGTGCCCGCAACGAACAGGTTCCCTGTGCGGGTAGCGTACAAATGCGCGACGTGAGAGACGTTTACAAGAGCACGATCGCGACCAACGTGAGGCGGTGCTCCCGAGCTCTGAGCACACGCCGCGGGACTCCCTACTCACCCTCCGGGATCCGCTGCTCCCTCCCGTAAACATCCACCACCGTCTCCCGCTCCGTCAGCTTCGTGATGTCTGGGAACAGCAGCACCCCCGGGAAGTTCCGCCCGATGTACGCCTGCTTGAACGGCTCGATCTCGCACGACATGTTGTGCTCGTACCCGAATCCGTGCCGCTTTCCGCCCGAAGTCGCCGCGTCTCCGTCCTTCTCCTCCTCTCCGTCGTCGCCGGCGGGACGAGAGCAGAACCGATCCAAGCTCTCCTGGACCAACCCCAGCGCGATGCTAGGGGCGTCCGTGCCGCTGCACGCCGTGTTGAGCCGCAACGGGAAGTTCAGCTCGCCCTTCTCGCGCTCGCCGTCGTCCCGCCGGATCGTCGCCAGCAGCAGCTTCCCCACCTTCCGGACCATCCCCCCCACGATCCCCTCCACGATCCCATCCGTGGCGTCGATCCCCACCGGCTCGACATAGGGTCCCTCCACGGGGAAGGCCTGGGGGTTGTTGAGGGGCTTGATGTCCTTGTCCTTCTTGGCGCACAGCTCCTCGATGGTCTCGCCTCCCCCGTCCTTCTTGCCCCGCCCCACGGCGGGCTTGGACGGGCCCTTCTTGGTCGCCTTCGGGGCGGCCTTCTTCCCCCTTCCGCGCTTCTTGGGGGCCTCGTCCTCCGACGCGGGCTCCGACTCGGACTCGGTGTCGCCCTTGAAGGACTCGTCGTCCTCTTCGTTGTCGGAGCCAAGCTCGAACTCGTCGCTGTCGCTCGCCGCGGCGCGCTTCTTCCTCCCCTTGGCGGGTTTGCCCTTGCCCTTGGGCTTGGACTTGGACTTGGCCGCCTTCTTCCCCGCAGACTTCCGCCCCCTCTTCTTGGGCGCCTCCTCCTCCTCGCTGTCGTCAAACTCCATCTCCTCGTCCGAGCTCTCCGCGTAGGTCACCTTCTTCTTGGCGCGACGGGGGGGACTGCGTACTTTGGCCTCCTCCTTCTCCTCCATCTTTTCATCGGCATCATCATCCTCACCCTCTGCGGCTAAGTCATCGCTGTCGTCCAAGGTCACCTTCTTGGCCACACGGGGCTTCTTTCGGGCCACCACAGCCTCCTCCTCAGACTCAGAGTCCCCAGCATCAGCTTTGCCCTTCCCGTTGCCCTTCCCTTTGCCCTTGTCCTTTGCGCCCTCTTCCTCCTCCCCGTCCACGATGTCGTCCACCTCCTCCTCCTGCAACTCCTCCTTGTCCCCGTCCTCGTACTTGATCCAATACGTCCGATCGTCCTCGTCGTACCCGATGACCCTCCCGGAGAAGGGACGGGGCTTCCCAGTGCGCTCGTCGTCGAACACCTTGGAGACGCGGGCGCCGACGGGGTATTTGGGGGCGGAGGGGGCGGCGCGCTTCTTCGCGGGCTTGGACTTGGCCGCGGGCTTCTTGGCGGCGGGCTTCTTCGCCGCGGGAGACTTGCTGCGGGAGCCGCTGGCCTTGCCATTCGCCTTGCCATTGGCCTTGCCGTTGGCTTTGCCGTTGACCTTGCCGTTGGCCTTGGCCTTCTTGGCCGCGGGGGACTTCGACCGGCCTCTGGACTTCTTAACCGTCGGCATCGCCTCCTCGTCGTCATTGTCCTCCTCGTCATCATCATTGCTCTTGCCGTTCGCCTTCTTCGCCGGCGACTTGGCCGGAGACCTGGCCGGCGACTTGGCCGCCCGACGGGGGGACGTCCGCGCGGGGGACCTGGCCCCGTTCTTCGCGGGGGTGGCGTTGGCATCATTGGCGCTGGCATTGCTCGCGGCCCGGCGGGGAGACGACCGCGCGGGGCTCTTGCGCGCCGTCGGAGGCGTCACCGACGCGGGCGTCGTTGCCTGGGCGGGAGACGCGGGTCCCTTCGGAGACTCGGCGACGTCCTCCGCCGCCTTCTTGGCCTTGGGGGAGGAGGCGGCGTTCTTTTTGCTGGCAGCCGCGCGGGGCTGGAAGAAGCCCTTGATGGAGGGCGAGCCCTTCTTGGGAGCCTTGGCCTTGGCGCCGGAGCTGGAGCCCGCCGCGGATTTCTTCGCGGATTTTGCCTTGGCCATCTTGTCCGTGCTGATCACCATCCCTCGCACCCTTAGCCTTAGTCCTTAGGCTTGGGCCCTTGCCGTTGCCGACGACAATTTCGATGACTACGACGAAGCCGACGGCGGCGACGACGGCGGCGGCGACGATCGAGCGGGCCTTCGAAGCGTGCGTGCGGCCCCTTCAACTCTTGTGGCTCCGTCGGCGAACGAAATTTATGTCATTCACCGCGTCCGAGCCGTCGAATGGCATTGGCGGCAGAAATAATGAATAATGTCGTCGGCGCGACGTTCGTTCACATCAAAGGCGTGCCGCCGTCGCCGGCCGGCCGTGGAGCTCTCTCCGGCGGCGGCGCCGTCGTCGTCATTGTCATTGTCATTGCCGTGATTGCCAGTAAGTGCCGCGCGATCGATCTTCATCTCGAAGAGAGCAGATGAGGCGAGGCTAGGCGCGCGGGCGGGCGCCGGCGAGCCGCAGAGCGAGCGCGCCAAAATGTTCGATTGCAAATTCGGAGACAAAATATTTGGAGCGCGCCAAATTTACAATACTAAGTAGTGATTCCTATGTCATTGATTGCTTGGGGATCTTTGCGTCCGTCGGACGTCGGTCGGACGTCATATCTTGTAGGCCCAGGAATGGAGCGCTAATTTACAAATCGTACGAAACTTATGTGACTATTTATCCGACATATAAACTTTACGTCAAAAATAATTGAAAAATGATCAACTATACAATATTTCAGAATTGGTCAGCGTCGGTCTCAAAAACGGGCGGCGGGCAAAGGCACAAGTTTTCCCACGCACCGCACAGGTAGGATGGAGGATCGACCTGCGAGTTGCGGTTGCGAGGCCCGCTGGGACAGATCACTTCACTTTTTATCCTCTCACATTCCTAATTCCTCCCACGCCACCCTCTCGCTCGCTCCCCCCTTTCGTACGGAAAAGAGCAGGGCGGGGCTGACCGTCAAGGACACTACACGGCCGGGGATGCCGTGGGGGATGAGCACAGATGAGCACATCTGTGACAATGTACGTCCGAACTTTCAGCGGCTACTTCACGGAGCCCAACTGGCAGAAGTATGCCTTTTACTTCGTCTGCATCCTCTACGTGAGCTGCACGACGCTCGCGATCGTCGTCGAGCCGTTCCTCGCGCTTCCGTGCGACGAGGAAAGCAAATCATCGGACATAGAGTTCCCAAATCATCAGTACCAATATTCGCCTTGCGGGGAAATCCGGCATCCTTGTTTAGGATTTCTCACCAGAAATGAGTGCGTGCTCGGGAGGCACTTGTTGATGGCTGTGTTCTTGGGGAGCATGATTGGATATGAACGCAGAACGAGCGATAGACCTGCGGGGATTCGGACCATGTCGTTGGTAAGCCTCGGTTCGGCTCTATTCACCATCAATTCTACTTATGGGTTCTTGTCCGGTCCAATGGTGAGTTGTATGTCTATGGTTCGAATGACTCTGGCGTTCAACCTCTGCTCGATGAACCATTTTAATGCCTTCTATGTGCGTATGCATTTTAGGGATGGGACTCTTCGCGTGTATCTGCAGCTATTCCCTCTGGGGTGGGTTTTCTTGGGGGCGGTCTCATAGTGAAGTCCAGCGAAGTTGACCCCGTAACTGGAGAACGACATCACTTGGTGCAAGGCATCACCACTGCCGCCGCAACGTGGCTAAGTGCTGCCGTTGGTATTGCCTGTGGTGGTGGGATGTATTTCCCTGCGGCATTCTCGACTGCATTGAACCTTTTGCTGTTGAGGTTTGGCCCGCGAACATCCCAATCTGATGAATCCAGTGTGGCTACTCGAATGAGTGGCACGGAGTGGTCGAGTTTGGTCGACAAGGACGTCGAGGCAGACGCCCCCAATGCTGAGTCCCGTCCATCGTACGGAGGAACTGATGGATCCCAAGAAGTCAAGAAAAGGAAAGGAAGTACCTTGAAAAGTCGACCAGCTTCGTTTCAGGTTTAATTGAAGCTTGATTGGAAGTTGTGACAATACAAATGGAGTTGGCGCAATTTGTTTTGTGTTCAATTACTGTCGGACTTGGGTTGTTTTGTGAATCCTTAGTGAGCCAACGAAAAGGTGAAGCATGAGCGATTTGATTGATGGAGATGATTTTTTGTTACAGTTAAGTTATCCACTCAGATAATTGCATATTTTTGTTGATTGAAGTGTGTAAGATACACAGAATGAGCGCCTTGCAACGAAAATTGCCATAGAACAAGGTGCAAGAGACCAGTACGATAGTGGCCATATATTGAGATCGGTTCTCTCGACATGTTCTCAAAGGTGTGCCGAGCCAGATCAGTCGTCGGTAGATGGAACAGAAATCTCCAGACATAGTAGGGGTCACGTGGATGGATTAATTAAATGTATGAAGCAAGATGCAATCGCTGACAAATGTTGTTCTGGATTATCTATTTTTTCTGGAACCATGTACATAAAATTCATAGTGCGTAACAAACTCAAAATATGTTTTCTCATCCATGCAGCTCCAATCATAGGAGTTCATTGCTCTCTCCGTCTTTTCACTGAGCTTTCAAATTGAAAGAGATCTCTTTCCTTCAAGAGTAAGCTACTGGACAAACTGATGTGTTTTCAAACTACAGTCAAGCACATCGCAGTATATTTGTCCAACAATTGTGAACCATTTCTATCTCGACATATGTAGACCTGATATCATGAACGAAAAACACGTTCAACCTTCAGTTAATTTTTGTCACCACGAGGTCATCAATTAGGTGAGGACATCTCCTTTATTGGTGGTCGCCAACCTCAAGGCAGAGGAATTGTGGGAGAACTTTTGGGGCAGCGTTGGCAATATATGGTCCATCTATAATTATTCATTCAAAATGTGTAGCAAACAAAGAAAGATATTACAAAAAAGTTGTTTTGGTGACATGTTATGTTGCACAAATGGCTGTGATTAGTCTTGCAATGAATGAGATTCCCTAAAATCATGTTTCGCCCCAATCCGTCAGAGAAAATTATTCCCATGCTTCGACGATGGGTACTGATTTCTCTTCGTGTAGAGACATGAACAAACGTGATTGGCACAGGATTGAAGGCAGTCAAACAACTCTCAATGTCTTACTCGTGAACTCTCTTTTTGAAATCATTGCTGATGGCTCTGTACTAGTGAATTGATAGTTTCTGAGAAGCAACTCGCCTCTGCTCTCGCCAGCAAGTGGGGACGCTTGTACAGCGAGATGGTGGCTT
>JALLPA010000060.1:0-25519 GCA_036939895.1 Thalassiosira exigua
GTGAGTCGCGTGCGTATTTAGTATTCAGTGCGTGCGTGTTCTATGTATCGACACTATAGTGATCAAACACAGTGTCTGTAATTTGCACTAGATGTGATACAAAATACAAAGCCTGCTGTGCTGATTAATTGGTAATTGTTACTGATTGTCTACCCAGGTCCATATTCTATGTTCAGGCAAGGTTCAGGTTAACATCAAGACATGATCAATTATGAGTGGAGGATCATGACTGTAATCTTAGCACATGCATATACACAGTAATGCATGGTCTGGATGTCTGGATTTGAACACATTGTTTGCAATATGAATTTAACTCTTTGGCTGGGGGTGACAAAACACTTAAAAACCATACAATGGAGTTCACAAGGGCCCGAGGGTCTTGATCATATGAAGACGTTATCAAAGGGTAATGACATTTCATGCTAAACCCAGGGTTACTTCTTTTCATATCAAAGAACATAAGTGAGAAAGTTTCTAACAATACTTAGCATCATTCACATTCAACATGTCTAAAATTGTGTGGAGTAAAAACAAATTATTTTCTTGTCTATTCTGGTAAGCGGTGCAAAAAAAAAAAACAGAACTCCAAATATCACCTGAATACCAACTTTTCAGCTAAATGAAAAATTTCGATGCTTCATTAGGCCTATGAAGTTCACTCTAGACATTAGCAGCAGTCACATTATCTCATTAGATTCTACAAATAATGTTGTGTTACTACACGAGATATTGTCCTAAATCATGATAATGCACAACACCTGTCTTGCACGATCAGTTGGGCGGCTGTGCTGCTCAATTCGTCGTCATTTCCCTGTTATGCAATCCGCCAGCACTGCCTAAATGCCTGAAAAAACGTCTCCTTAATGAGGTTGTGTGTTGCAATTGGACAGAATCGGATTATTGTGCGATATGCTTTCTGATTAGAGTAACGGTGCGTAGATCAATCGTTCCAAGCCAAGACCACCACCATCACCACCACACCACTACTACTAATATTACAATTTGAAAACTCCACGAAAGAAGAAAAGAGAGCATCATCTTCTCATTTTGTTTAATAGTATCACGCAGGGCTACACCAGATGATTGCGTCTTTGAGCAACAAAGAAGGAAGGAATTTGCACAAAGCACTGACAATGTGTACCTCCACATGATCTTTGACTCCGTGCCACAGTTCTTAATGTCATTCAAATTGCTTCCGAACCTCCAAGGGACTAAGTAGAAACGCGGATTTGTCATCGACATTTTGATTCCTGACTCCCAAATTCGACAACTAATTTGCAGTTCAAAATGGTTACCATTGTTTACCCACAAAGGTAGTGTTTGAAAGTGAAACATTTACTATGTCCAGCAATAGTAGTAGCCAAGACTCGGGCTATCCTTCGATGACGGATCGGAACTGCCACACCCAAATCCACCCGATTCAAAGTTCCAAATGGCTCTGGTATTTTGTGGTTTAAACCACTCCAAGTGAAAGTCATGTTTCATGTTTACCCACACACATGTTGAAATATTGTAATTCCCAACCCCAGAAAGTCGAATGGTCCAAAGCCCAGTATTTTCAACCAGACTTTGAAAGCTCTGCTCTCAGTTGCATATTTTTTTCAACTGCACTTTGAACCTACCTACCGCATACCACGCGTGATCCTGTTACCCTTTACTTTATAAAAAGACAACAATGATCCTCTCAGTACAGCAAGGAAGTGTGATCAAACTCTGCGATAAAAAAAATCAAGTTGCTGTGACATTCTTATACAACAAAATCATGTTTTACCTGAGTACATAACCCCATCACATTTTAACTACTCTCCTCAAACCTGCTACTTATCTTGTTGGGATGTGAACACGACTGCTCAAATCTAAATCCATACCTTCCTCTCTGGAATGCTAGTGCTAGTGCTGTGGGTGATGACTCCCCCAGAGGCACTATCTTATGATATAAAACACGCCCACAGTTCTCAATGCTTCCGAGCGTCCAAGGGACTAAGTTGAAACACGGATTTGCCACTAGCATTCTAGTTCCTGACTCCCAAATTCGACAACTAATTTGCACTCCAGAATGGTTACACCATTGTTTACCCGTAAAGGTAGTGTTTGAAAGTGAAAAATTTACTATGTCCAGCAATAGTAGTGGCCAAGACTCGGGCTATCCTTCGATAACGGATCAGAACTCCCCACCCCAAATCCACCCAATTCAAAGTTCCAAATGGCTCTGGTATTTTGCGGTTTAAACCGCTCAGTGAAAGAATTCATGTTTCATGTTTACCCACACGCGAGTAATTCCCAACCCCAGAAATTCGAACGGTCCAAAGTCCAATATTTTCAACCAGACTTTGAAAGCTCTGCTCTCAGTTGCATGGTGAATTCGTCGTCAATATCATCATCGTCCCAATTGTCCTAGAGAGCGAGTGAAAGCGATGTAAAGAGAGGTTAGTTAGAGGTGCACCATGAGGAAGTTTGATCAAGTCGATAGACCCCCCCCCCCCCCCCCCCTCCCGCCCGTAGAGACACTTCACCCACCTGCCATTGCTGACTGTCCTCCGCGTCCTCGTCGTTGGCGTTCCACTGGCACGGCTCGAACTCTTCGAATTCGTCGTCTTCCTCGATGGCCTCGACGGCCGACGGCGCCGCGGACGGGGGCGGGTTGGCCGCGGACGCGGCGGTAGCGGCGTCTTTCGATTTGTCCTTGCCACCCATGACTTGAAATTATTGGAAGGGCGTGAGCGTTTGCGTCGGCGACAAGGCGCTAGCTGGCTGGCGGGCGGAGGGCGAGGGGATCGAACTTGATCGAACGAAGGAGAACCTGGCGGAAAGCGGAAATGACACGAGGTACTTCGATACAGGGCTATTTCGGGTTACGATACGGGTTTTAAAGGGACCGTGTTTGACCGGTTATCCGGTCCCCCCGCCCGGCGGAAACGTTAACGTGCGTGGCGCGAACTATTTTTTGTGCGACGGTGTCTGACTGTTTTATCACTGAAGTTGCGAGTCTTTGCGCAAGCTTTGCGAGGGCTCTGTGAAAAAAAGAAATGCACTGACTCATTTCCGTTTTCCAGATCGACGCGGCGCGGAGGACGACGCGACCGACGGAGGAGGCGGAGGCGGAGGCGACGGCGACGGCGACGGCGGCATCGACTGTCACGCCCCTTCTCGCCCTCTGTAGGTAGAGAAGATAGTTGTTGAGAGCGAGGAAGTCCACCGGGGGCACTAGCACCGACGCCGACCTGTCGGGAGCCCGTCGCGCCCAAGCCCAAGACCTCCCAAAAGTCTACCGACAACTACCGAAGATGGTTCTCTGCGGTGCAATCTTAGCTACAATTTCCCTCGCCGCGGTCGCGCCCGCGAATGCGTTCCTCTCCCCGCGCGCCGCGACGCCCAACGTTCCTCAGACCTCGTCCGGCGCGCCGCCGCTCGCCTCGACCGTCGCGTCCGAGGCGTCGACGCCGCCCTCTTCCTGGTTCGTCGACGGCGAAGGCGAGGGCGTCGAGACTTCGAAGGAGAAGTTGAAGGCGCAGATATTGCAGCTGGGCGCGGCCCTCGATCGCGGCCAATCCTACAATCCCACGAGCGGAGAGTACTACTCGTCGTCCATGGACGTCGCCCGGTCCAAGATACGATCGCTCGTCTCGTTGGCCGACGCCGAGGCGAACGTGCCGAAGTCGTTGGACGACATCGCCGGAGAGTGGGAGCTGGTGTTCACGACCGTGAAGCACGGCATCTTCCGATCCAGCCCGTTCTTCCTGGCCGTCCAAGAGGCCTTCGAGTACGCCGAGGAGAAGGAGGCCTTCGGCGAGGACAAGGCGACGCTCTTCTTCAAGCTCCATGAGCTGCAGACTTGCTCGTGGGGCGCGAGCAAGATCGGCCGAGTCGCGCAAAGGATCGATCCCGGCGAGGGATACCTCTTCAGCGAGTTCGACACGTCGATCTTCTCGCTGACGGTGATCCCCATCCTCGGGTGGTTCAAGCTCCTGCCCACGTTCGGGGGGTGCGTCGTGACCGCGTCGAAAGCCAAACTCGCGGAAGGGGGCGTCCTCGAGATGGTGGTGGACTACACGACGTCCCGCCCGGTTCCCGGATTGAGCGGCCTCGGGGAGTGGATATGGTCCGTGAAGGTCCCGGTCGGCGCCATTTGGAAGTTTCTTCCGTGGAACAAGGGAAGGGAGGCGTCGTGCAGCGTGACGGTGCGATACTTCGACGAGGATTTCCGCGTGGTCGAGGATAAGAGCGGAGATTTGTTCGTGTACTCGAGGCCGGTGGTCTCCAGAAATTTGGACATTTGATTTGGCGGCCGAAGCCGAAGTTGTCATACGTCGGAGACTCTTTCAACGACTGGTCTTTTTGTATGTCCACATGATGTGCCCAAATGAGATGTGAATGACCAAACTTTTCAGGTAGTCAATTCGAAATGAAAATGGGACTGTAAGAGTGCAGAACTTTCATTGTTCGTCGTGGGAAGCTTGGGATGGTATCTTGGTTCAACGCATATGTACCGCATAAGGTAGATCAATATGAATATGTCTTCGCCATGCTTTGCGCCATTGGCAATCAATCTTTACTGAGGCATCAGTATGGAGTACTTAGGCATTCTCCGTGGCTGTGGGAGTTGAATGCTAGATGGAGAAGATGGAGAAGAATATGCTCTCATGGCCAAGATAAGTAGTCTGCCACTTTTCTTTGTACTTTTCAGAGGAGTACGTACTACAGAAGAAGAAAACTTTTGGAATTCAGTTTTTGCCGCGGAGCCCGTTCGAAGATCTTTGGGAGCTGTCACTCTTACATCAATACCCTTCCTAAGATGGCCGCTGCAACTTCCTCTTATTCGCGCGACACAATCGACTCCATCGTCTTGAAGTCAGCATCCACAGCTGGGACTGACGTTCCTTCGTGGACATCGTCATGTGAACCGCCTTCTGCTTCTGTGAAACTCCTCGAGGGGTTGGAGGAGGCCATGTCAACGATATCGGATCTTCTCCTGAAATCGTCCGATGTGATGGAACAGTTCCGATCCGAATGGGATGCAGCGTTAACATCGTACCAGGTCGACATTGGGGTAATGGATGAGCAGATAGAGCAACTGGAGGCAGAGCGGAAACGACGGACGAAGAAGGCAACGACAGACGACGATGCGTCCACAAAAAGTCAGGCGAAACCTCCAGGACTCGAAGCCGAGCATGCACTGAACTTTCATCTCAAATCTAGGGGTGAGTATCTGAACGATGGGAGCGACATATTTGTCCTTCCACCAGATGACAATGAGATGGACATAACTTTGCTTCCGGATGAAAGAGATGAAGCAAGAGAGAAACTTGATGCAAGAGATGACAATGACGAAGCAGGTAGCAAGCCTATTTCTACCAAGAAGAGCGAAGATCAAACGCGGATGGAGTCCGTCTCAAATCTCATCGCCACAATGCAAACGTTCCGAGAAGAAGAGGCGCTCTTAGTGAAACGGCTGGATGATGCAAAGCCGAAAGATAATGGCATGACCTCATTTACAATGCAAGAGCGTCAGGACATTCAGGAACAACTGGAGCAATGCCGAGCCAGGCAAGCACAGCAGGTAGTTGCAACCGTTTCAGACTACAAGCCCAGGTTCAAGGCCAACACAAAAAGCACCACGCAGGGGGCATCTTCGTCGAAGAAATCCTCCGATCTTGGCCTGCACCTACCCGCCATAGAAGAAATATTGGGGTCCCAAAGGCAAACGCAAAAGCAAGTCAAACCGGCGCACAAGGAGGATCGTCGCAAGCACCTAAGACAGAACCCCAAACGGGACAGGGGCAGCGCAAAGGGAAACGGTCTCACGTTGGACTACACGCGAGAGAAGAACTCGCTCTCGATGGATATAATGTCCGACGAGGACAACTTGCTCACGATCAACGAGCTCTCTATCCAAAACCCGACGAGCAAGCATCTGGAACCGGCCAGGCGGTCGCTGTCGGCGCTCGTCAAGTGCAACACTCGCCCACTAAACGCCATGGAGTTGGGTCGCCGAAATAGAGTGGACAGGTGAACAATCGATCTTACCTAGCCACGAGTTCTTATTGGTGGCAGTAAGAAGCGAGTTGACGGAACTCGCCATCAAGTCGAGCTTCCAATATGGACCGACTGAGGACGTCGTTTTGACCTCAGCTTCAGCTATCGGACAGGCGGGCGTTGTTTGACAGGCTGTCATGCAGGCGCTGCGTGCACCCGCTGACCCATAAATGGAGGCCCACATACGGTGAAGACGATACTGCGCAGGCTTCACATCAGGTCGAGGACCATCACCCCAAGTGGTATTGGTGGAAGCCAGCCCCACACTGCAGTCTACAAAATTGTGGTTGCAAAATTATGGTGGCCTGCTGAGCTGCAAACGCGTAGACACAACCCGCTCGACCAGATAGGACTTAGATTATTTAGCAGATAGGACTTCAGCGGCGACGGCCCCCCGGCCGCCTCCGGCGGCGACGGCTGGCTGCGTTGGATGTCGATTGACGGGCTGGTAGAAACACGGCGAATAAGTGGCATGGTCGCCCTGCGCCGTCGAGTGACTGGAGCAAAGTAAGCAAAGTAACAAGACTAAAAACAGCATACGTTAACCGCCGGGTCCGGCAATATATTCTACAATATCAATCATTACAGCAACGAGACGCTTTGGCGAAATGCTACGAAGACACGCCCCGCTCCACCGCCAGCTCCAAGTCGTCGCTCCCGTACGGCAGGGACCTCGGCGCCTCGGATCCTGCTCCGCCTCCATCTCCACCATCGCCGTCGTCTCCCGCGTCCCCCCCGTCCAACCCCCGCGTCCGTTCTTCCGCCTCCCGCTCGGCCTCCCGTATGAGGCTCTGGAACTGGTGCGCCCGCACGATGCACAGCGTCCACACGGTCAACGGGAGCAATATCCCCAGGAAGGCGGTGGTGTACAATTCCCCCCCGTCGACGCGCTGATCCCGCTCCCGTGCGTGCTTCTGCTCCGCGGCGACGTTCATGTAGTAGTAGTAGGCGTTGAACCCTATCCCGGCCGCTACCAGGCAGAGGAAATACTGCCGCGCGAGGCTGAGGGTGTTCTCCGTCGTGGCCTTGATCCCCAGGAGCGAGACGTAAAACCCGAACGAGGAGATGGCCGCGTCGAAGTAATCGCTGTCCTGCCACATGCGCATCTGCAGCGACGTATCGGTTCCCGTCGAGGGGGGTGCGTCGGTGGGATTTCCGGGAGGTGGACCCGCGCTCCCCCCTCCCGATCCGCCCCCGTACCCCGTGGGATCCTCCGCCTGCATCCCCACGAAGAGCGTCATGAGCGTCAGAAGCTCCATGGAGCAGACGATCATGAGGAGGAAGCTGAAGATCTTCACCCGGTGCTGGGCCTCGAAGATCTCCTGGCTCGACAGGATCAGGATCTGGGACCGTCGAGAAGCCTCCTCAGCGTCCAGGATGATCTGGGGGACGTGCGCGCCTCCTCCCTCCGTCGCGCCCCCGTCGCCGTCGCGGTCGTCGGCCTCGCCCCGATCGTCGTCGGCTCCTCTACTCCCCTCCCCCCCTCCCCCGGCGTTGATGACCACGTTGGGCTTCGGGAACAGGTGTATTATCTTGTCGTCCTCGTCGATCCCCGACTCGCCCAGCGTCGCGTCGTCCCTCAGCAGCTTTCCCATGTGGATCAGCCGCTGGCTCCGGGGCGGGACCTTCGTCACCGCCGCCGAGGCCTCCTTGAACTCCGACACCTTCCACCGAGGATCGCATCGGATGCGGAACTTGGATTGGGCCGAGTCCATCAGCGTGACGTCGACGCCGTCGAGGACGGGGGGGAGGAGCGCCGCGGACGACGACGACGACGGCGCCCCGTCCGCCCCGCCGTCGCCCTCCTCGAGCCGAGGGTCGCCGTCGCGGCGGACGGCGGCGCGGCCTCCTCCGTCCCCCTCCTCGGAGGAGGAGGCGGGGGACAGCGGCTCGTCGAGGGACGACGACAGGGGCGGCGACGACGCGCCGTCGGCGAGGCCGCTCCCGGCGGAGAGGCGGTTGTAGTTCCGCCGGGAGGAGCGGGGCGGGCGCGGCATGGCGTCGGTGCAGAGGAGGGTTGAGCGAGGGGCCGGGTGGGAAGCGAGGCGCGTTATCGATCCGTCGCGCGGGATGCTTTGGCTCGGAGAGGAGGCGTCGTGATCGCCGCGGATGGGTCGGCCGCCATGGTTGACGGTTGACGCCGCGCTCGCTCGCTCGCCCGCTGAGTTGGAATCTTTGCACGACAGATCCACGAACCGGAAGCTCTCAGAAATATATAATCTAAAGTTGGCCATAATAGTTTCGAAATTTGTATTCAACGTCGATTCGAGTCGCACACCGAATGGAAATTTTGGAATTTGAAAAACCCGCCTCTTGCCCTCTTGGCAGCTTCTCGCAAGAGCTTCTTCCCAGAGTGCTCGAAGCGCGGACAGCCGCCGAGAAAGAACCATGGGCAAAAGAGCAACTCGAGCGCACTCGAACTTGGTTTGTCGGCCTTGGCTGGCGATCGTCCTTCTCGTTGTCGTCCACGCCTTCTCGAATGCCATAGCTCAAACGGACACGCCATCTCATCGCGATTTGAATTCCCCCCAAGGACTGTCGACCAACTCGTCGTTGGAGGTAGGCGCAACGCTCCCATCTCTGGATGATCTGGCGAGCGAGGAATGTTCGAGCCCGGCGGTCAATCCAACGGAAGGACCTACGGAGTCGGAGAAGAGTTTCCAAGGCAGCAACCTCTCCAGTTCGGAAGACGATGGCATCACTGAGTACCAAAGAGATTTGGCCGAGGCCATTGCCAAACGAACGGATTCGATCGAAGCTCCCCTCCGAGCGAAAATTGAGCGCTTGGAGTCGGAAAAGGCACGAATCCTCAACGAGACGAACGCGGAGCTCGTTCGCCTGGAAGTAGAAGTGGAACGCCAAAAGGGAAGGATCGAGCGCTTGGAGAAGGAGAAGATGAAACTCCTCAACGAGACGAACACTGAGCTGGATCGCCTGGAAGAACAAGACAAACGCCAACAGCACCAGCTCAAGACGAAGGAAGACCGCTACCAAGAAAGCCGCAGGCAGTTCCTGAAAGTCGACGCCGAGCTGCGCCATATGCACAAGGCAGCCGTCTCACAGCACGTGAATTTCACGCTCATGAAGGAGGACGCTTGGGACGTCGTTCGCAAGACGATCGCCAAGACATCTCATGGCGTAGACAGGCGATGGGGGCGCGAATACCGGCGGATCAAGAGCCATATTAGGCCGAGGATTCGAGATGCCGAGCGTAGGTTGAAAGCGTGGTCCAGGGACGCGAACTCATCCCTCCGACCGAAGATAATGTCGCTTCAAAGGGACGTTCGACTCCGATGGTCTAGATCTACGATCCTCCGTCCCCTCCTCGAAGGCTCCGCGGACACGGTCGCGGGACCAGCGCGCAAAATTTACGCCCGTTACGAGCCGGCCATCGACGAAGTCAAGACGGCTTGTCGGTTGAGCGCCATCTCCGCCATAGAGGAGGCGTCGAAGATCGCATTGGGATTTCTAGAATGGGATGAAAAGATGAAGCTCCAGGAGCTCGAGCGTGAAGAGAAGATGAAGCGCGATCCGGCTCAGCGACGATTGGAAAAGCGACGTAAAAGAGGGCTGGAACCGAATCACAAAGACTATGTCCCCCATAAGAAGGATGCAAGGCCATCCGTTTTCAATCTCAAGGCGAGGATCTTCTTCAGGCATACATTGGCGAATTCAGAGAGGCTTTTCGAAGAGGGATTGGCTCTGGTCCCACTCGCCATTGCCCTTTCCGTGTCAAGCTTCCGCATTTTCCTACTGGGAAGCTTTCTCATTTTTGTGAGGGCACCTGCTCAGCTGATCTGGGCGTTTGTCACTGTTGCCAATCTGCTCGGCCGCAAAAAGTAGTTCGTACATGAAGAAGGAGTTGTCTTGGATTACGTAATGCAAAATAGAACGCCCCACAGTCGGAAGGGTTGTGCAGTTGTGCACTTGATATTGTAATGATGATTGCGTGTATCATTTGCATTTCTAGTCAACTGTAGTGCTGACCGTATTCCTGCCGGCCACAAGACGCGAGCATTGCCTGCCATATTATCCTAAAGCAAAACTGGCAAGGAGAGGAGGTAGGCGAACACTGAGTGAACCAAATAACGCAGATGCCAATTTCATGGGGTTATGAGATTGGGGAATTCAACCTCTTGTGAATATGAATATTGATAACAACTTGGCAACTGAGGGTTGAGATTGGATCAGTGGAGCAAGGTTCCTTTGTGGTATTCTTTTGTAACATCTCCACTCAGTAATCAGTAACTAGGTGCAATTACTTTTTCACGCCCAATGAGCTTGTGACGTAGATATGTCTCTGTTCAGTCATATCATGGGTAGCAACTAAATTGCTCCCCGCAAAGTTCCAGCCATCCCAGAGAAAAGCCACATATCACAAGACGTGATTCGACGCCCGCAATCAAATTCAAACTCATGTCATCATCACAGCACATCCATGTCCAAGTCGCAACGCCACAGATTTGGGAACAAACAACGTTAGAAACCATGCAACACGATGGCGTCCGAATGGCAAATTTCCTGATCCACCAAGAAGTCCTTCACATTCGTCCGCTGATCTCCGCTGAGCTGGATGACCTCCCCCGATTCCTCGTCCTTCTGGACTGCACCGTTGCACGAGAAGTTCTTCTTGAACGCCTTACATATGCGCTTGATGTCGAGGTCGTCGGCGAGCCCGGCCACGGTGGTGATACACTTCCTCCCGTTGCGCTGCTGGACACGGACGTGGACCTTGTCCCCCTGGGACGCCCCCGGCTCGTCCGCGGCGTCCTTGAACGCGTCTGTGGCGAAAGACAAGAAGCGGCTGTTAGATTATGGGGGCGGGAACCGTTTGGCAAGCGAGATTGGTCTCGATTTTCTGGTCCCACGACGGGAACGATTGCTGCCATTGCGAGCGACTCCTCAGTCATGGGCAGCAGCCCCCCCAAACAACGCCCGACGGCTCTCACCAAAGTTGTTGAATTGAATATTGCTCATTTGACCCTACTATTACCAGGTGCGTTGCTGGAGCGAATGCTGAGTTTGTTCTTTTGACGGCGGCGATGCCGGTGAGAGTGAAGAGCTGTGAAGAGGAGGTGAAGCCGGGTGGAGGTGGAGGTTGAGTGTTGAGGTTCGACGGAAAATGAATGAACGAAGGGGACTCGGGGAATGAAGGGTTTGGATCTATGGCTGCATTTAGTCGCCAAATATATGTTTACGCGACAGTTAATTACTCGAATGATTTAGGACTACCTACTATGTATTCAATTATATTTTGGTTGCTATCACCTTTATTAGTTTATGGCGATCATTATCCCACTGTGCGACGACACAGGACATAGGTAGGCAGCACCGCAACGGCAACGGCAACGACGAAAGCTGCGGGCTCGGCGACCATGGCGGCCGCCGTGCAACCGGGATCCGTCGTCTACGTCGACCATGCCCGTCACCTCACCCCCCTGACCCTGTGCTACCACGCCACCGCCTCGCGTCACCTCACATCCGGGAGGTCGGACGTCATCCCCCCGTCCACGTCCGTCGAGGTCGACTCGGCCTACTGTCCTCGATGCCTGACCTTCTGCGACGCGGCCTCGGCGTCGTCGGGAGTTTGCCAGAAGGATGCGGGGGGATGCAAGGACTGCCCGATATGCTTCAGCCCGCTCGCTGTTTCCATTGATGAGATCGCGGCAGGTCCCGAAAAGGAGGGTGGCGGTTTGGTTTGCCACTACCTCTGCAGTCATTGTCAGTGGTCTTCGCAAGAATGCGGCGTATCATCCGATGCCAGCAAACTACTCGAATGTTCTTCAACTGATGGGGCAGATTCAACAAAGGAAAAAGAGTTGGAGCCGCAAAGAGGGAAAATTATAGCCGAAGCATCAAAAGATCTTGAGGCTTGCCTGCAACGGCGCATAAGCGAAAGAAACCAAGAGGGGGATTCATTGTTCAATTCCATGGTGAAGATGTGGGGGCAAAGAGAGCAGGAAGAGCAGAGAAGGAAGCGCATGAACCTAGCAACAACTGCTTTCAAAGGAGGAAGTAATAAGCAAGGAGAAATTTGGTCTTTGGAAACATTGGAACAATCGCTGTTGGAGAAGAGAAAGGACATTGATTCCCTGTACACTCCATCGATGTTGAGTCCTGACGAAGGTGGCCCTGACAAAACAAATGAGCCCGCTCGTGGTCCGAAGAAGAGCAGAATACCTCTAACACCGCAACAAACGGCAGCCCAAATGTCTCTGACAACGACTGCGCCCCAATCTCGATCGGACTTGTTCCCCCTCCCCGTGCCTTTCCGAGCGCGGGTGAGTCGGCGATGCCGAGCAGAGCTGGCCAAGGGGAAGACGGGGATCCTGATCAAGCCGAAGCTCAATCCGTTGGAGGGCGACACGAGCTTGAGGGCGGGTCATGGCCAGTGGTGGAAGAAGGACTCGAGCGCAATCCACGTCGTGCCGCGGGTGCAGCTCTGTCGGAGCGGGTCGGACCCTGCCGCGGGAAACTTTGCGGGGCTGTTGAAGGTGAAGAACCCGACGTTGAACGCGATGCGTCTGCGGCTATCAAGAGCATCGAGTGCCAAACGCGAGAGCGAGGATGGCACTGCTATATCGTCATTAGTCATCGATGAACGGGAGCTCAAAAATATACTCGTCGATCCCTTTACGGAAACGTTCGTCCATGGCCGCCCATGCGACCCCGACGCCGCAGCGTCGATATCTCAGACGGATTTCTTCGTGCTGAACCCCGCAGACGATCCATATTTAGATGTCGGAAAAGGTCAAGAAGACGATCCTCTGGTAATAAGGGATTGGGATGCTGCGACTGCACTTGATTCCGCGACAGATGACGACCCATCCCGGCTGCGGGTGGTTGCCACGGGAGGTGATACTGCTTGGGTTGAGTTTGTTTTACGCAACGCTGCACCTACGGAGGGGCTTCCGTCAGACTACTTAGCAATACCGCTTGCGCTGGAAATTGAGGTCGGGAACGGATCTTGGGAAGCGTCCCTCATAAAGAGGCGTGATTTGCCCGAAGGAGAAAAGGATTTGGTTACAATCAATCTGGTTACTTTGCTCCGATGAAAATGCTTAGTCCGCCAGTTATGATTCCGCAGCGCCATGGGCCATAGCTGCAATTGATCTTTCCAAAGGTCACCCAACACATGTATTTAACCATAGATTTTACACGCACCTGTAAAGCTTGATGTTATCTTCACTAGATCCAAGCTAAGTTTTCGGCATCAGCCAAAGGTGCCACTCCTTCCTGCGCCAGTCGCCTACATTCTTTTACTAAAACATACGAGAATGGGATCCAGCAGTTCAATGGAGATCTAGCATCATTCCTTTCCCCAACATTTTTTGATGATACTGGCTCAACTGACACCTGATGCATGTGATCGTTCAGCTCATGTTTCTCAAAAAATTCACCACTATCCAAGTCTTTTGATTCTTGGAAGTTTTGCGCTTCATCGCACCCCTCCACCTTTGATTCGTCAGTCTTTTCTGACTCGCGTGTTGTGCGGGTGGCTTCTTTGAGATGATGGTCATTCAAGTGTATTGTAGAATCGTTGGGGCTATTGTCCTGGTCTGAGTCATCCTTGTGGCTGTGATTAGTAGAATCACTAAATGTCTCATCAATGTATTGGTTTTCTTCTTCGTGCACTCGATTTTTTGCCTCATCTGTCGTCTGATCCTTTGACAGTGATGGTTCATCATATTCACGTTCATACTGATGTTCGGACTCAGGTCCAGGCTCAGGCTCGGCTTCAACGGTGACCTCATTCATATATTGGGATCTATGAACATGGACGGGCACATCTCCATCGCGCTTTGGTGGTTTTATCAAATCTTGAATTTTGTTTCCGTCGTCACTATTCTCATAGAGCAACTTCACAAGGACGAGAAGGAAGAGCGTATTGAAAAAGAGGAGGGAGACGATAGTTATTCCCACGGCACTCCATCTGCCCATCATTTTGGGTTGGTTCTTCTGGGTGTTGTCGCTTTTCGACGGCCCCTTACTCTTCGCGTTCCGGGCCGCTGATGATGTCGTGGGGAGCACCCATGATGTCTCGCCGCTCACGGGTTCATGGAAATACTCACGCCCGGTCTGGGGATCTTGAAATGCGTACCATGTGGTTGTGTCCGAGGCTGCCATCATGCACTTGTGGGCGTCCCAGTTCCTCCTCTTTACTGCAAACATGACAGATGCGCGTCATTCCATGCCATGGTCATCATGGTGGTCATAGGCGGGCAGGCAGGGCGGGGCGGTTCCGTCCCGTTGTGTGTCGTGTGACATCCTCTCTGCGTGAACGAAGGAGGTTGACGCGAAAGGTGCGTGAGGGCGCAAGGTGGAATGGTGAATAAGTTTCGCCATTAAAATATGAAGAGCGATTCATTTGACGTCATTGTAATCGCATTATCGATAAAAATAATGAATAATACGAGCATCCCCAAGATTATTTCTCGCGTAAAGTTTTGTTTGGCGATTTTACCGAGGCTCAAACATACAGCTTCAATGGATCGTATAATATGTCTTTTACTGGCATGCGCGCATCACTTCTTGTCATCCCTCCTGTCAATTCTGCCACCCTGCTTGCAATGCGCCAACGGCTGTTTTTTCTCGCATTGTCGGCAATAATATATATTGGCGATTATTGGAATTGAAATATATTGTGCTTTCTTTTGTTAATAATTACTTATAACCGCCAAATATTAATNGATGTGCTGCACGGGTACCTTTGGGCGCGTCAGAAAAAAATTCCTGCATTGCATTCCAGATGTACGGTACCAAAACCACCGCCTCTCCCACCTCTAGGTACGTACACGTACCCATACTCCCACCCGCGCCGCCCCCGTCGCGTCGCCGTCGTCGTCGGGACCGATCTAATAAACTGCGATGCAACTTCTTGTGCGCAAGGCCTCCCCAACCCTCGCCATCCTCTTTGTCAGTCCGACCGCTGTAGCTGCCATGTCCACTGCCACTGCCGCCTCGTCGTCGAACAAACGCATTTCCGTCACAGTTTTCAGTGACCTCGCGTGACCATGGTGCTACGTAGGCCAAAAGAAGCTCGACGCCGCCGTCAGTGACTTCGAGCGATCTGCTTCGGCACCGCCCATCAGCGTTGAGTGGAAGGTGGGTTCAATGAGAGAATTGGCGTGCGTTTTGTTTGCGACATCGTCATGCTCTTTGCTCAACGCGGCGACTACAATATGCTTGTGATTTCGAAGCCATACATGATCGACCCCAATACGAAGAAAGAGGGCGAAGAGTTCGAGGCCTACAACATACGTCGTTGGGGATCCTCCGGATGGACCCACAGCCTGAAGAGGAGCGGCAGAAAGGTCGGCGCCAACTTCAACAACTGGGTGACCTGGCCCAACACGCTCAAGGCGCATCAGCTAATTGCCTACGTGACGGACCCCAACCGACGGGCCAGCACCAAGCCGTCCACGTCGGATTGCAATGCTGCCATATTCGATGCCATGTACGAATGCGGGGAGAACGTTTCCCTCGTCGAGACTCTGGTGAAAATAGGCCAGGAACGGCTGGGCGTCGCTGAAAGCGAGGCGGATACACTGCGCTCTCACCTGGAAAACAACGAGGGCGCCAGGGAGGTCCTGCGAGAGATTAACACGGGGAGGAAGCGTTATGGCATTGGCGGGGTGCCATACTTCATAGTTGGTGCCGAGGAGGGGGACAGAAAGGTGGGGAGGCCGTACGGTTTTTCGGGCGCGCAGGATTCGAGTACATTTGTTGGGTTGTTCGAAGAGCTGGCTGAGAAGCTGGAGTAGATTTCTGCAATCGTGAATCGATTACGTATCGAGGACTGGTACCTTCGAGTGCTGCCAGGAGAGAGTACCGGCCATTTTGTCCTGGTTGGAAATTCTTGTGCTTTGATTTGGAGTATGTTGGTCGAAGAAAGGCAAGCAAAGCCTCTGATCTGAGGGGTGAAATATCTTGAGTGACTACACAGCTGTACAAAAGGATGCAAATGCCAATCATTTGTGAATGATCAAATGTGAAAGCCCGGTTCTGCTTTCATTTGTGACAAACAAGGGTGGCGTTGTGTACCTCTGGCAAAGCTACGTGTTGCATGATACCAGGGGAAGAATTCAAAAGTCAATTGTCAAATGTTTTATGCATGATTGCTTGTACGGCCATTTTTCTTTTGAATACTTATTGCTTAGCCAACACTGCACCTCCATGCATGACTTAGACTTAGGCCAGAGTGAAGCGATTATGAGAGATTAAACTGAGGCTGGACGCAAGGTTTATCCAACACTACGATATCAAGGGGTTTGCCCTCTCTCCCCCAAACACTGCATATTCAGTACTCATAGTCATAGAAGTACTCTTCATCCATCATCATGGGACCCCCGTCCTCGTAAAAGTACGGTTCCTCGTAGTACTCCATCGGCGGCTCCATCTGCGCCATCGCCGGCCAGGCCTGCGGTGGCGGAGGCGGGGGCACCGCGTACCTCCGATCGAACGGCGCCTCGGCCCCCCTCGGCAGCCGCTCTCCCGGCCGAATCTGGTTCCCCCCGCGCCGCGGGTCCGAGAACGGGTCGAACCTCCTCCGCCGCTCGTTGTCCGCCTTGCTGAAGGCCGACATGAACGAGCCGTTCTTCTCCTCGTAGTGATGCCCTCCGCTGCGGGTGTTCACGCTCCGATCCGTCTGCTCCTGCCTCGGCCTCCGCGGCTGTTGCTGCTGGTTCTGAGAGGACACGAATTCCGGAGGAGGCCTGGGCGGGATGGCGTTCGGATCGTTGTAGTTCCGCTCCTGGAAGTACGTCCGTCCGTCGTCGTACATGGGGTTGACGTAGTCATCCTGGGGAGGACGAGGCGGGGGCGGCGGCGGGGGAGGGAGTTCCTCCATCGCCGGCCGTTCCATCGGAGGACGAGGGGGAGGGCCGTCCTCCATGAACGGCTCGGGGAATTGCATTTCGTCCATGTCCTCGAACGTCTGGCCGATCAGCCGGTCCACGTCGTCCACCCGTTCTTCCGTGTCTTTCAAAGCTTCGTCGATCCGATTGATTTTGGCCTCGAGCATGGATATTTTGGTCCTGTAACCCTCCTCGCCCTGCCATCCCGAGCTGCTGCGCGCCCGGTCCACCATGTCGAACTCATCTACCACGTCCTTGATCGTCTGGTGGAATTCCCCGTCCAGCGAGGTCCCGAAGTTTCTGTCCCTTTCATTGCCATTGACTGCTGAACCTCTCGCCCTGGTCTCCGACTTAAGGCGATCGCCCACGTCTGCCACCCTGGTCGTGAGGACCTGGACGTCCTCGGCCTGCGCGCCCTGGGACCGCTGCACCTCCCGGAGCAAATCCGTCATCGACTTGAGGCTCGCCGACACGCTGTCCCGAAACGCGTCGAACTCTCCGCCGTCCCCCGCCGCGGCGACGGGTCCGCTTCGGTAGCCGTTCGCGTAGCCGTTCGCCGGACGGTCGCTTTGGTAGTGCGCCGGCGCGAACGCCCCCCGGCTGTTCGGCGCGCTCCGCCGCTGCCGCTGTCGGGCGACCTGATCCCCGAACGGCCGCCGCATCTGCCGCCTGTCCCACAGGTCGCGCTTGCTGACCTGGGAGATGTACGACGTGCCCCGCGGCTCCTGGTCGTAGTGGAAGCCGGAGGCGTTGTCGTTGACGCTCTGCGAGAGGCGCAGGGCGACGCCGGCGGGGGCGGCCTCCTCGCCGATCGTCGGGGGGACGACGGGGCGCGGCCGCCGCGGCGAGGACGGCGCCGGCGAGAAGCCGGCGGCCATCGACCGCCAAGCCACGAGGACGACGATGGACTTCGTCGCTTTCATCTCCTTATTATGGCATCGCCGCCATCAGGGGACCCCCTGCCTGGCCGCCATTCATTGGCATCATCGTCCAAAACCACAACTCGTGTTCTTCAAAATGAAAATCCGATGACGTCCGCGTGCGTGTTTTTGGCGCTCGATGAATGAATGGCCTATCTTTCGTCCCTACATAAAAGCTATTAATTCCAACGTTAATTGATTAGATAATTAATTAGTGCGACTACTCGGCACGATTTTTGTAACCGATTCGGATATTGGCTATGTCATCGCTTGATATATCGCTTATCGATCGCCGATTACCATTGTCGCCAAACGCCAATCTGAACCAAATTTTTGACCGTTGCCGCCCGTTGGCCCCGCCGCCGCATCGCATGTGCATGCCGTGCCGGCGGCTTCCGCCCTCCTTGCGTTGAGCGCCGCGGCGCTTCGGATTTCCCACGGCGCGATCTCCTCCGCCTTCCGGACGAAGCTCCCGCGGCTTCCCGCGGTCAAGGCCAAGGCGCGCCGCACCATGCTCGAGAACCAAGCCTTCGGCTGGCTCAAGAACGCCATCTCCGGGGGCGTGGGCGGATCGGTCGCCTCGGCCGTCGTCGGAAGTCCCACGAACGCCGCCGCGATCGGCGCCTGCGCCGATCCGTCGGCGCTGGTGCGCGATGCCGCGAAAGACTTCCGCGCCGCGGCCGGGTCCCCCGCCCACTCCGGCGGGGGGGACTCGCGCGCGGCGCCGTCCGAGGGCGGCGGCGCGGCGTCGGACGAAGACGGCTCCGCCCACGACGAGCGCCTCGACGACCTCACGGCGCGGCTCGATCGGATCAAGATCTTGCTGTACGAGGAGCGGAGCGCGTCGTCGAGCGCCGCGGCGAGCGCGGGCGCCGTGAGCCTGAATTGGACGCCCGCCGTGGCCACGGGGACGTTCAAGAGCCTCACGGCCGAGAAGGGCGGGAGGGAACAGGATGGGGCCGAGGGAGATGCGGACGCGAAGGAAGGCGACGGGGAGGAGGAGGAGGAGGATTTGCTCCCCGCGCTGATACGGAACCTTCGCTCTCTGCCCTTCGAGGCGCGCAAGTCGGTGTCGGCCATCTTCAACTACTTGCTGGTGTGCGGCCTGGACGGGGCGGATCGGAGGCAGTTCGCGAGCGTGTCGTCTGCCTTCGCGGCGTACGTTTTGGAGCGGGCGGACGCCATCATAAGTCAGCTCGTGCGGGCGCACCACTGCAAGCCGAGCGACGGGTCCGGACGGGTCGACATCGCGCTCCTCTGCGGATCGATGCTGCGCTCGTCGTTGCGACACGCCTCCATCTACAAGTGGATGCTGTCGGACGGCAACTGCGAGCGGCTCGTGTATCCCTTTTTGGACGGGTATGTTCACAACCCCAACTTCGACGTGAGCAGCGACGCCTTGGAAACCGTCCGGGCCATACTCACGGGCACGGCCTCGGGGACAGCGGCGGCCGCGGGCGTAGTGACCGACCCCGCCTCCGAGGAACACAAGCAGATAATGGAGGGGATAGCGTCCGACTTCTTGAGCCGCAAGTACGACGACGTGATAGACGGGCGGATCAACCGGAAGTGCCTCTCCTCGAAGGCCAACTACATGACCCGGCGGATGTCACTCCAGACGCTGTCGACGATATTGCTGAATCGAGCGAACTACGGCGTCATGATGGCGTACATCTCGTCGTCGAAGAACTTGGTCACTATCATGTGCCTGTTGAGGGATCCCAGCCCGCACATCACGCTGGACGCGTTCCAGGTGTTCAAGATTTTCGTGGCCAACCCGAACAAGGTGAGTTCTGATGAATGTTTATGGGCTGTTGTGTCCTTTTGTCTCTGAAAGGTTTGCCTTTCTCCATTTTTTGCATGATGCATACATTTTTCCAATGTTGTGCTGTTATGTGCCTTTGAAGCCGCCGGAGGTGGTTAAGATATTATACGACAACAAAGTCAAGCTGGTTAAGTACCTGGAAGGACTGCACAAAGATAGGGAGAGCACTGACGATCAGTATAGAGATGAGAAGCAGCTGGTGATATCAACATTAGAAGGGCTGGAAATATAGTTCGTCTCGGTTGCAGGGCCGAGAAGTGGTGTATATGTTTGTTGTTTGGGTATGTTATAGATAGTGCATAAAGTGATGGTGTCTGGCTCACGACTCCAATGTTTATCTACGGCAGTGGATCTTCCTTAGCTGCTCCAACGTCACCGCGGGTAAGGGGGCTTTCTTGAGCTCCGCACCTCTTCGGACCTTCTCTTGTTCGGACAGCTCCCAGCTAAAATTGTTTAAGCAAGAAGCAAATGCCCTTTTTGAACATGCAGTTCAAAAAGGAGGGAGTCGCCCGAGTTAACTCTTGTAGCAAAGTATTCCAACCTTGCCGTAGTACAAGTGCAGCAGGAACTTTTGCTGGCAGCTGATGTCGAATCCGAACCCCTCGCCTACGGCGCATTGCCACGAGGCGCCGAACTTCTTGTCAAGGGTGTTCTTGATGAGGACGGACGCGCCCTCGTAGTCCCGTCCGGCCTGGAACTTGTCGAGGGCCATGGTGCAAACTTCGACGGCCTCGTTGCCCATCTCGGTGGGCATGTCGGAGTACTGTGTAGTTTGGGGTCCGATGAGTTGTCGTGGGTAATAACACGAAAACACGCCTGAAAGGTGGCTGTCACACCTTGTCTCACCTTTATAAGAGGCTTTTTCATGCTCTTTTTGAACTCCTCTTCGTCAATTATGGTAGAGCTCGCCATCTTGCTCGACCTTCACTCGGCGGCTTTCCTGGGTGGGAAAGAAGGCTGATCGGACTTTTTCCCAAAGAGAGAGAGTTGTGTTTTGTTGGAGAAGTGACTTAGGACTCTAGACTTCAAAATTTGAAATTTTACCGGCCGATTTGACTTCGGATGAAGATTGTTTGTGTTCAACCCATGTTCTTGCTTCGACCATGGTTGAAAACGCCGCAGAGGGCGTTCGTACGAACCTCAACGTCAACCCCGCAGATATCTTCCTGACGGAACACAAGGCAACGCCAAAGAGGGGCATGGATAATGCGCCACCCAAGAGAGGTGATGGCTCGGTGGCTGAAGATGCTGTAATGCACGCATTAGACAAACAACTCGAGGGGACAACATCGGAGTGCGAACAGGAACAACTTCGTTCTACCCTCAAAAGTGATATTCGTTTGGAGGCCTTTGAGAGACAGCACGATCTTATTGATCTCCAATGCAAGGCAGGTGACGACGATGGTAGAACTGTTGCGTCTTCAACGAGGACCAAACACTATGAACTTGAGTTACCCATGCTTGAATTCCCCCTTACAATTGATATAAAAGACATTCCCGATCCCGAAACGAACAGCGAAATGAGCATCAATGCCCCATCAGTCCATGGTTCAGTGCAGAGCTCTATCGAAAGAAACAAAAGTGTGGCAGGTAGAAACAGCTCGCTCACACGTGAGGAAGAAGAGCGAATAGAGATTCTCCTGCAAGAGGACGAAGGCGACGAGGAGAGGTTCGGCACAATGTCAACCATAGAGGAGGAGAGGGAGTCAGAACTCGATGGTATTTTGCTTGGTCTGGGTTACGTCATTGATGATGATAGTGATGTTCATGTCACCCTCGAAGGAAAAGAAGTGACCGATGTTCCGACCAAGGGAGATCCAGTGTTGCGCGAGTTGGCGAAGCAACGAGATTTTGAAGAGCACGAACGACGCATTGATGAGGCGATACGTGCCCTGATGCGAGAACCGCTTCCGGAGGTAGTTCGTTTTCCTGACGAAGACACGGAAGGATTCACCGATGCAAACAACATCTCTGGGTTGACATCTTTGTGCGGAGATTCTCTGACCGCGCAAACTATGTTGACGGCACCTGTAAGTGAGCATGAGATCCAGAAGCTGATTATTGAGGTGAAAAAAGAGTTAGAGGACGAAGGCCTAGAGCTTTCAGACTCTGCAAGCGTTCACACATTGGCAAAAGCTATCATGGGAGAAGAATACTCGAAGAAAACAGGCATCTCAATTGCCTAGCACCAAAGTGCCAGTTTGGACAGCAAAATAACATCTCTGGATTGACATCTCTATGCGGGGATACTACTAAGTCAGCAGGAGATCCAGATTGACATATCCATGTGGGGACACTACTTCTGTGGGGACCACGCAAAATATGTTGACGACACCTGTAAGTGGGCAGGAGATCCAGAAACTGATTATTGAGGTTAAAGAAGAGTTAGAGAACGACGGTCTCGAGCTATCAGACTCCACAAGTGTTCGAACATTGGTAAAATCTATCATGAAGAAGAACACTCGAAGAAAAGAGGCATATCAATTGCCTAGCACCAAAGTCGTTTTGTCTTCTCCAGAACATATCAAAATGTAAACATTTTTCTCGATAGGGTAATCTAATGTAAAATCTACGCTCTCGGGCAACCGTCCTAGATGTCTCCTAAGGTGCGGTTTGTGGTTCTAGAGACAATCCTAGTCAGTGCTCCTGCGTTTGGGGCTTCACGTCCTCATCTAGCCAACTCCCGCTTTAGCAGAACGTAGGGCGGAGACTTGGCCTTCCTTTTCGCCCTGATCCACTTGAGGCTGAGCTTGTTGAAGACGAATTGCTGCTCGACCGCCGGCAGCGCACTGGGCAGCCTGCATTTGTTACGGCATCGAAAATAGCGGGAAGCGCGTCGTCCTGTACCACGTCCACCTCGCTCCCGAGCCCCATTGTCTTAATTCTCTGCTCCTCAGTCTCGACTCCAAAGACGAACCGGCCGAGGGCCCGGTCGCCCACCACGCGTCCCAGAAGCGTCCGCGCCTCACTATGGTCGCGTGGATATTCGCTCGTGATTATATGAGTATCGACTCGATCCTCGTCCATCAGTTGGCGGAACATTGCTTTTCTTGGGTTCTCCCCATCGACAGCCCACACCGTGGGGATGACGACGTAGATTTCTCGCCACTCCTCGGGCCCGAGCATGTCCCTCCATTGTATGATTTGGTCCACGCACGCGTCGGCTTGCGCCTTGGTGGCAGCCTTCATACATCTCTTGATGCGCGGGAAGTTCTCACGGTTCAGCGCCTTCCAGCTCCGGACGTCGATCGACCCAGTCGTAAGGCACCATTCGCTGAAGTCGATGGCCGACGTAAGCATGTCGAGCATGGTCTGGCGCATATCCACAGGAGGGAGGCCGTTGTCGTCAGGTGAAGATGAAGCATTGCCATGTGAGTTCTTTTGGCTGTCGCCGACTGATGCCATTGCAACTGCAAGTTCGTCAATGCCCTCCAAGACTGCTTCGATTTCAAGCGCCTCAATTTCCTTTCGAAGAAGCCGAAATCGCTGAACGAACTCTGTCATACTCGACTTCCACGGTACGTCATTCACGTCGATGCCCACAACCTCATTCGGTTGAGAAACACCCTCGGCTACTCCATTTGGATCGACGCCGTCAGTGAGGTATGGACCCACCTCGACTGCCAGGCCCAGAAAGACGTGAGCGCAAACTTTGTATACCTCGTAGTTAGAGCCCAGCGCAGGACTGCTCCTCATCGCACTCCCGTCCGCGCGGTACAACGTCAGCGTGGATCCCACCCCGGACGGTCTGTGCTCTTGGTCCGTGCTCCTCAGCATCTGTGAACACGATAAGGGGATAAACGTTCCGCCCCACCCCGTGAATGAAGTCGGCGTAATGTTTTCGAACAACATCGTTTGCCGAGCGGGCGGCGCTCCGCAGCCGACAACCGCGGTCGTGGCCGGGGCCGCCATGGTGAGCAAGGCTGGATGTCAGGCCCCCCTCGTCGAGGGACAGGATCGGTCTGTTTGCGCGATGGTGGGGTCTTAAGTCGACAGATGGCCGGGGAGGAGGCGCGGCATGGTTGCCGGGAGAACATGATGCGGAAGATGATGACGGCTCGCTCCTTCCGCTCGTCGTCGTCGGTGTCGTCCTCCTCCTCCCACTCGCGCCGGCGCCGCTCGGCCGTTGTGAGATAACGCTTCTTCCTCTTCCTCCCGCGACGATCGGCGGAGCCACCTCGGAGGAGCCGGCGACGACGCGCCGAATGGATATCATATGAAAGAGGGGATGCAACTTACTGTAATCAATCTAACAGGTTATGAGCTTAAGAAGTACAGAACATCGTTGCATGACGGCCGTGGGCCCCTGGATTGTGGTCGCTTGTGTGACCACGTGGAACCTAACTTGACTGACGTTGCATGACGGCCGTGGGTCACTGTCATTCACTATCTAGAGTTGTTCTGTGTTGCCCCCACGTTCCGTTGTGTGTTTTAAATTTAACACATTTGTTCGCTCATATAGCTGCTCTGCAGTACTATTTCGTATGGACCCGATTAGGTTGAATTGAACCAAAATCTCACATGCACCCAATATTGTTTGTTAATGAAGTATTTATTTTTATAATTCACATTTGTTCGCTCATATAGCTGCTCTGCAGTAGGTATGTTGGCGTCAGGTAAATAACGATACATGAGAGCACCACACATCAACTCAGAAACGAAATCAAGACAGTCTGTGTTATCATGACTATCAGTGTAACAACCAGTTTTATCTCTATTTTAGGTCAGAACGTGACATTCACATAAACACGCCTAAACTCTCATTCACGAGTACAATCGATTGTCACCATGCCCTTCTACAGACCATCACACATCCACCTAGCAATTAAATGAACACAGTCTGCTTTGGTTGCAGGTGCTCGGAGGTTTGCATGATCGCTGAATAAATACGCACACAAGTGTCTGACTTTTCGACTCTTCCAATTATGAACGTGATCGAGCACAGCCACATACTTCTTCAACCAAGGTTTACACACCACTTCGACGTCGTTTTCTATTATCCATAGACCGACATCATCTTTTTGTCGCAAATCGAGGATCTTCGACGGTTCGTATCCTTTGGCACCACGACTTGGTAACTTCACTTCACATTTTGGCATATCAGAGAAAGAAAATTTGGGGGAAGAGTTATAGGTATCGAGCGCGCTTCCGCTGATTCGACCAACATTGACTTGAGACTTGTTGTTTGTTCGCACAAGATTCATCCAACCAATTACGAAATCGGTCTCATCCGGCTCACTCGAGTCGTTTTCTGATCCGATTGTGTCATCACGGTCATCGGTGTTGTCGTTCTCGTCCTCTTTCTTGTCACCGCTTGGTTCTTCGCTGGTGTCACTTCCGCTCGAACTTTCGCTAGTTGCGTTGGAGGATTCGCTTTCGCTGTCGTCGTCGTCATCGCCAACGCTGTGTCCCTCAGTGTCACTTTCCAGCCCCACTCGTTGCGCATAGTAGGTTCCACCCGCCTCTTGATCTATACGCCACTGCTGCCTTATGAGGTTCTGATAGGAGATTTCGTTGGTACGCCATTCAATTTGTGTCTTTGTATCCCAGACTCCAGTCATCAACCGGGCTTCGAAGTCATCTGCCACTAATTCGTTGACAGTGATCATCAAGTGTTCGTCATCGGGGTTGCATTCAGCACTCACTTCATCTTCCCAGATTTTTTTCAAAAATTTTGCCAGATTCTCGTAAGTAATGGCTCCACTTCGTTTAGCCCTTCTCGCAACCACAGGATTCGAAAGCTGGTTCGCGGTGTCTCGTGCCTTTTTCCATGCCTTCTTCTGTTCCGTTTTTAAATCGTGCACTCGTTCTGACTCGTCTTCTTCTATGGTATCGTTTTCTTCTTCAGTTCGAGCTCTTTTCCTCGGAGACGATGCCTTCTCTCC
>JALLPA010000061.1:0-24818 GCA_036939895.1 Thalassiosira exigua
TATCCCGAGAGACTCCTACGGAACCCTTATGTCTCTCGGTCGAACTCGAGGGGGGATTTAGGAGGTTGCAGGGGTAGAATGAGATTTGAATGCGGCCTTCGGGAAGAGAGGAAAATTGGTTTCACACGAAAATCCATTTCTACTATTCCTACGTAAAAATGGGAGAGCAAAAATACATATTCAAGCACTACTTCTGCTGCCAGCGAGCCCTCTCCAGCAGATGGCTTAAACTTGGCAGTGAAGCCCTTCTGAATAAAAATGGGGAGACCTATTCCAACACAGAATTTCACGGGGAATTCAATGGTGCCAAGAATTTCTTCTTAAATGGAAGTCTTTGGGGGAAAAAGAAGGCGTCGAAGTGTAAAATAGTGCTTGAATATGTGTTTTTTATGAAGCCGCAGCTAACCGATACTATTTGATGTTCATCCGCAATCATTCCGAACGCTACACTGTGAGGCTCAACGGAAAAATGATGACGGAAGGGATTGGAATGGACGAGGATGTGTCAATAGAGGACACACTATTGTGGTTAAAGGCAGCCATTGCTAGCAATGATCTCTACAAATATCTTTACACTCACATTTCTGATGACAAGAAGCAAAATGATTCCACGATTCTTTGCAACATTGAGCATGCTTTGGATGACCTCCACAAGAGGGGTGAAATTTCTCGGGAATTGCTGAAGCGGATCATCAACATCATGGATGGCGCCGCATCTCAATATCAAAACGGACCTGTGATATATGCACTTTCTCAACTGGCCACGCGACGCAGTATTCGATGCACCAGATGTGTCCAAGCACCGGGATATGGCAAGACCAAACTGGATGGGAAGGAGGGAACTGAGAAGACATATGCTGATTCAGTTTTCTTGCGCCAACCCGTCTGCCAGAGGAAGGAGATGATGGGGTCGCCCGTGCACCCATTCACAAGGTGGAGAAAGGCAAACATATCATCCAAGCAAAGAGGCTGTATGATGTTCTGAGTGATACGATGCGTCAAATGATGTCCAAACAAGATGTCAACAGAAAATTCAAAGAGCGATGGCATCACTTATATCCTGTTGAGGATCGAAGACCCACATCGTGACACACAAGGTGGTTGCTTTTCCTCCTGGCCCAAAATGCCGAATGGTGTGCTATCACTGCTACTAATACGATTGTGAGCTGGCAACGAAGGTTGCTGCACAGCGATTTGTCTGTGCATGCCCCGGCTGCAAGGCAAAAAGGAACCTCCCCATTGTTCAGCAATACGCCGGACCAGAGAAGGATTGCATCTATTGGCCCATCTTCAAGCGGGACGACTCGAGCGGTTGGAATGATGTGTCTATTCTTTTGTTTGCACAAGACGTCAAGGGCGGGAATGACCAAGAAGAACACTAGCATATGTTAGGCGTAACATGGAATGAGCTGGGTTGCACGCTATCCGCTGACCTCCAACCCGGCGGCTACGGTGGATACTCCGTTGACGATGGTGAGTATAGATATTATTTGGTGAAGTGGGTAGGAACATCCTGGAAAGTGGAAAAGGATCATGTCATTAAGGTGGCGAATGTCGAGTATAAACTTCTTGAAAATGACTGGGTCTGCAAGGCAGTTTGGCTGAACAACGCACCAAGAGCAAGATTCTGGTTTACAGTTGATACCCAGGAAGTAATCGTCCGCATGAAGATGGTCCTTCACCCGAATCTCTCACTTGCAGAAATGATTTAGGAGAATCCTCTTCCAAGAATGCCCCATAAGACAATAGATAAAGTGGTGCCGCTCAGGCTGATGTGGCTCTCCGTGCACGATCACGACTTCATGATCAATGAGGCCCAATGACGCGAAGATTTTGATTCCGAAGAGGAGCTTCTGGATGAGGTTGCGGATGGTGAAAGCGACGCGGACCTTCTGGATGAGGTCTCTGATGATGACAGCAATGTTCTCCAGAGCTGCTAGGATGACAAAAATTGCGATGAGGGGGACGATGACGGCGGAAGTTGTGATGAAGATTGATTCTTCATAATCAATTAGTACACAAATAAGTGCGTACCTCCTCCGCGCCGTGACGAGTGTGTACCCTGTCCTCCCAAAGATGAGGTCGTAGAACATCCTCCTCCCAGCCGCGTCAGCTCTTCCCCCGCGACTGGGACCCTTTCAGAACTTGGCAGGGGGGTTATCTTCCATGACTGAGGCAACAGCGCACAAGCCAGGGATAATCATTCAGCAGAGCTGAGATCTGATTCTCCAGACCCTTGCCTTGCCGCGATCTTGAGTGCTTTAGGTCATGGGACGCCCAAATCAAAAGCATTGTCCCCAAAAATCTTAGCAAGGCTACTTTTCATTTTGACTGATCTCCCGTCAACTATGACTGAAGCCAATGGTCATAGAACCCCCCCCCCCTGTCCAATCGGATTCAGGCGTGAGGGGAGACCTCAATCGCGCGCACCCTAACTGCTTGCCTTGGAAGGACGCGCTGGATGGAGATCTTCGGCTCGGCACGCGCTAGATGGAGGGCTCCGACTCGGCTCATCCTGGAAGAGGGCTGGGCGCTTTGATCACCCTGAGCAAATGCTGGGAGCGTCATGAGTCGGAAGGACGAAAGCTCAGCAAAATACGAGGACAAGGGCTCGGTGGGACAGGTCATGAAGACGACAGCTTGGCGCAAGAACGAGGACTCGCCGCGTCACGAGGTTGAGGTCGAAGGCTCGGCGTGTTGCGAGGCGCGAGGACGAGGGCTGTTGAAGATACAACATTTCCGTAGTATTATTTTGTTATACGTAGTTTGCCCACGGCCCGGCGACCAAAGCGTGGAAGATGAAGCTCCAGTAGGTTTACTTTGATTGCTGAGATTTTTAATAATTTATGAGCCTGTTATTGAGGGCTCTGAACAACTAATTAAAGCGTGAAATACGCGCGGCCAGCAGGGATCTGCTTGAGATTTGCTACCGCAAATCCTTCGTGCCACTCCGCGTGGTCTTTTGGGCCACTCTCCGTGGCTTTTCCGTCCGTTTGGTACTATTCTACGGTATCTTTTATTATTTCAAGTTGAGGCAAATCTTCAATCAATCTGCGCTGGTTTTTGCTTAGATTCGAGCTTCGTTGAAAGTTCCCAAATCGAGCTTCGTCCAACATTGGAAGCATACAGTGCTTTCGCGCCCCTCAGCCCGACCACATGCCGGAGGGCGACGCTCACGTCTGTCATCTGTATGGCTCCATCAATGACCACGTACGCCAGTTTTAGGGGGAGCCGTCCCATTTTCACCCTATCCTTGAGCACCAAGTGGTATAGGGTGTCCTTGACCACGTCATTGCAGATGCAGTTCAGCTGCGCTTCTAGCGCCAGCCATGATCGGCGCACGTACTCGTCTTGATGGACACGGACATGTCGCGTGAGGACCGTACCTTTGATGCGGGACTTGACGTGGTGGAGCGCACGCTGGACGTCAACGTTCTTTGTGCTCGAAGGGAACCGTTTGGCCTTTCTGGTGAAGGTAACAAGAGCCTCTTTGCAGTCACTGTGGACCCGATTGACATGCCGGCACGCCCCTGGTATCCATGGTACTCCTCCACCGCCAGAGGGCCCGTGTGGATTGCCAGCAGACCCAGTTACTCCCCACAAAAGCTGCTAGTGGAGTTGGATCTTTCTTTGGAACTTCCCCGAAGACAGCGGCCAGTGAGGGTATCAAAGATCACCCAGCCGTCACTACACACGACGGTGTAGGTGCTGTTTGGCTCGTGGGACCCACCAGCATCACACACCAGCGTGTTGGCTGTTATTCTATTTGCTATCCACTGGGTGTCATCATTGTCATTGTTCCGCAGGTCAGTCCACATCCAATCGTACCTATAACTGAGTAGCAGATCCCAAAGCAACGTCAGCACAGGTGACCGGTAAGTTCCTGCTAAAGTAGGGCCTATGTGGAGAAGCTTGGCGTACTCGTCACCTCGTGGGTCCACCTGGACAGGATGCGTCAGTACCAGCATGGCATCGGTACCATTCTACGACAATATGAGATTTGAAGCAAAACTCAGCCTCGGGATTTTTCGATAGTTTTGAATGCCAGATTAGAATTTTTCAAAATAAGTTTTTGTTCGTTGATGCTCTTCGTTCGTTCACGAGCTTCGTGAATATGCCAACGTGCGTATTTTACAGGGGTATTGTAGATATGATAAGATGCTTTCGACGTGTCGGATGGGGCGCACCCATCAAAAGGGTTCTCGTTTTTGAGGGTCGCGCACGCACGGTGCTCCAATGGCGCGGCAACGATACATCGAGATGGGGGGTATCTCGATTGGAAATTTGAATTTGGAAATGAACAGGACAAAGCGACTCAAGGCAAAACACCGGCGGCGGCGTTGAATGTGGGCGGGTGAAGGATGAAGGGGTGGCGATGGGGGCCATGGCGGGGGGTGGCAACGGCAACGGGCGGGCAGGGCAACGGGAGGAGGAAGATGACATATCATGACCCGGGACGGCAGGGGAGGGGACGTCTCGCTCGATCGATCGTGCAAATAAAGAGAGAGGTTCAAAGCAACGATGCGATGACCAAGCTGCAACAATGAAGCTTCAATCAATGAAGCTCTTCAAAGGGTCAAAGGAATGAAAACACTGTGTGTGAGTGGGGCTTATCTTTAGTACTATTCCTACGCGAACAAACATTTTCAAGAGCAATTTTTAAAAATCTCCTATTGTCGCAGAAAAGTATCATCCCCATCAGGTTCAAAGTAGCGCGCGCTAGCATGTCGGTAACGAACACGCCCTCGGTCTGTATGGGCCTCTAGCTCAGTAAGGTCTTGGGAGGCAAAATATTGCCACTTACTGGGAGACTGGTGTTCCCACTGGCTGCCTAAAAATGCCACGCACCCATAGATAGAATAAAGTAGAGCATACTTTGCTACTTTGTCAGAGTTGAGCCATATTTGGGCAACTCTGACTCTTGCAACTCTTAGCATCCGTAGAAACGACAACTCTGATTTTGATTACTTTGCTTCAAGGGCAAATATCTTACTTTGACTTTGGCTACTTTTTTGTTTTGTTCATCACTGTATGTACTCTGACTCTGGCTGCTTCTCACGAAATTGAGTACACAATGTACGGATTTCTACATGAGTAGTCATGGAGCACTACCAACAAACTGATATTGATCACATTTTCCACCATCAGAATGAGAATGGATCATAGCACTTGTCCATCGACTGGAATGTGCACCACCTTATTTGCCCCCTTTTTGTCATTATGAGGCAAGATGCTTGGTTGTAGGCTGGTGGTGCATGCACAATATGTTCAAAATTCTACACAGAAACATGTAGAATTGATAGGAATGGGTTGCAAAGGAGTTCTTGAGGAGGTCCAAGTCAGGGGCTTGGAAGAAGGAGAACACAATGACCGCTTTACAAATCTGGAATTTGGAGCGCATCCTTGATGCTGAGCCTCATCATGCACCTACCCCGCCTGCATTGACATTGGAGGAGCTCCTTTGAGAAGGAAGAGAGCGAGTTGATGTCCATTCTACTATGGACAGCAACACTGCAGCCACTGATGATGATGATGGGGAGCTTGCGTGAATAGGGTGTGTTTATTACTGATGCAACTTTGATATGTTTACCTAGGAAAATGTTAAGGCATCATGTTCAAACGCAAGAAATAATATGAACACTTTGGCTAGTGTTTCTGCAATGATAATTACGAACTCTAACTCCGGCAACTTTACCTTGGACAAAAATGCCAACTCTGACTCTGGCAACTTTGTTGTCAGACAAAAATGCCAACCCTGACTCTGGGAACGTTTTTGCCAGGCAAAAATGCCAACTCTGACTCTGGCTACTTTTATGGCCAACCGAATCTGTAACTCTGACTCTGGCTACTTTTTCAATATCTAGATGGGGCTACTTCGAATCCAGAGTCGAATTTTACTTATCACTGCAAGCACCAGAATTGTGTTAGATTCATACGTAAAAAAAGAGTTGACTGTTGCCGGTCGACTTTCGGAAATCATGTTTGTTGAATAATTAGAGAGAGTTACAAATAGAAAGTTGAAGTACAACAGATGACATTTTAGAGCATCATGCGGCGTCCGTCAACTTTCGCGATTCATTACCCCCAAAGACACTTAGACATGCTCTAATATCTGTGTTGCCTTGGGAAATGTCACTGTAGTTTATCAACATGTTGAACTGTTCTTAGCTTTCTATTTTATGGCGATTTAGATGATGGCCCAAAATATGGTGCTTATTCACCTAATAGCCGTAGAAGAGCTAATCCGATTAGACACATCTCAACATTGTTTACTTGTATATTTGAAGTTGTTTACTAGTTGTACGATGAAAATTACTTGTTGGTTGCAATAAATTTCTAATAATAAAATGCTATGAATGAGATGTATATATTGACATTTGCATGTGCATGTGGTTTGTGTGTGCACAACTGAAAAAAATGATTTTCTTTGAATGTTCTTTGAGCTCTGATTATCTCAAAATTTTCCAAGATTCAATGGTGTTGCATTTGATTTTTCATCATGCACCGATCATACCTAATCTCCTCACGGGTTCTTTTACCAGGCAAATTAAGCAAACAAATCATTGATAATGCATGTGTGTGATTTGCTCGTTTTCCACGGGACACCCACACATAGAACTTATAATAGTAACTATTTGGAGGAAGTATAATATTATATTCCCCCGATAAGCCGCTTTGCAGTAGTATGTAGAGAGGTGGCGCTTGAATATTTCGCTTTTGTTGCATCAATTATCAAGGAGTCCCAACTGGTGCAATTTCGTTGTAATAAGTTGGACACTCTATTGGGAAAATCCCATCATCTTTGATTCTCATGGTGTCCCAATTTCAAGGATTTGGAGTTCCAATAATTTACGTGCACTGTTTACTGTTTGTAGTAGCATATGCCTTGTTAGAATTCCTGCGTGCGTTGCAGCATCTGTCCGTCTATCATAAGGAGTTCGGTTCTTTTGGATGAGTTACATGAAGACATAATTTTGCGGACTATTTGCGACGTCTGGAATAAGCTTCGTGGAGGGGGGAAATGGGGAGAATAGGTATGTCCACGCAACGTTTTTATGGAGTGAGGGCAATTTTTGGCGCAAATCGAAAATGGCGTTTTCAAATTTTGAAATATTTTGAAATTGATCTGTGGTAACTTCAAGTGTATAGTTTTTTGTGTCAGAGCTAGGCGGTGCAAAGTGCCGCTATTATTAGATAATAGATCAATGTTATAGAGGTTTGTACTTATTTACATAGGGTACATGTTACAGATGTCTGTGTTGTTCTACGAATAAAGCGGGCGGGGGCGCCAATGATGCCGTTCTTGAGCGGGTTGGGGCGACGGCCTTCCCCCTCGCCGGGCCAATCATACCAGATCATACCCCCCGTGGGGACCCCCTGTCGGCGGCCTTCCTGGGCTCCGTTGGCACCCAAACGATACTTTGCAGCCCTCCAGGTTGTGGAGGAGCAAAACGTATCGTTTCGGCACCAACCGAGCTCGGGGAGGCAGCCGGAATCGGAGGACCCCTAGGCTGGCCTAGGATTTGCTGCTGTGTAGCACCACCACTGGGGTTAGTCAGTTGGCTCGTTTGGGGGATAATTTTGGAGTTAGGAGGCCCCCAAGATTCGAAACAAAAGCTGAAAAACAGTCAAATTGTTTGCTTCAATCGGGGGGTAATTTCATTTCAATGGGGGATACCAATTTGGGGGACAAGTTGAAAAACGCTGCCCAGCAGCGTAAAAGTTGGTGTGCTCAGACAAAACGATAATAGTTTTTGTAGCCGTTTTCATCTGCTCAGAATGAATACCATGTTTTCAATGAATTATGTTCTACCAAATGTGTCACCTCGCAACCTAAGTCTAAGTATGCATCACCTACCCTAGGTTAAAATTTATTTTTCACATCAAAGTATCCTCTGTTTATCCCCTTCCATCGGGAACACCAAGTACCTTCCACCCACCAATTCCCGCTAAAGATCATAGGTAGATGGTGGGATTCGAATTCTATCTATCGCTGCCGACAATTTTGCCGTCTCTACCTGTTTCGCCCGACCCAAACCCTAAGTGGCTAAAGATAACATTGTTGAACTTCTGTGTTTCAAATATCATTATGAAAGAATATTCTCTTACTCTTTGGTGATGTCAAGGGCCGTCCCAGTACAAATTCTACATCGAATAGCAGTGTGGACAGATGCTTTCCCCATCTATCGTTGCAGCTGGGCCGGAAAGTCAGTCCCCCCACTGGTTCAGTTTGGCATTGCATGCTAAGATCACACCACACAGACAAACCGATTGCACAAAAAAGTGAACACAATTGGACGCAAATGCCGACAACCAAGTCACCAAGCAAGGGGGGAGGGGGGTCAATCCCCTAGGAAAGGAAATCCTTCACTTTTCTGCTCTCCTTTTGCGACGTCATGAAGCTCACCCCCACCTGATGCTGCAGATTCGCCACGGTCGCGGGATCGTGCTCCAGGATCAAGCTGTTCGCCCCCACCACGTTGAGCGTGTCGAAGTATTGGCTCAGGAGCAAGATGTCCATCACGTCCTTCGGGTTCGCGTCCCGCACCTCCTCGCTGAACTCCGACACCGACGCCTGCAACCCCTGCACGATCGCCTTGCGCTGCCGGGCCACGCCCAACCCCGAGAGGTACCGCGCCTCCGCCTCGGCCTCGGCGTTCTTCACCTGCCGGACCTTGTCGGCCTCGGCCTGGTGGGAGGCCGCCTCCTTCAGGCGCTTGGCGGCGTTGATCTCGTTCATCGACGCCTTGACCTTGGCGTCGGGGGCCAGGTCGGTCACGAGGGTGTTGACGATGGCGTAGCCGTAGTCCTTCATGACGTTTTGGAGCTGCTGCAGGACGGCCTGGGCGATGTCGTCCTTCGACTCGAACGCCTGGTCGAGCTCGAGGCGCGGGACCGTGGATCGGACGACGTCGAAGACGTAGGCCTGGATCTGGCTCGTGGGGGAGGTGAGGCGATACCACGCGTCGTAGGCGGATTCGGTGACGACCTTGTACTGCACGGCCACCCCGACCTGGACGAAGACGTTGTCCTTCGTCTTCGTCTCGCAGAGGACGTCGAGCTGCTGCACGCGGAGCGAGAGGCGGCCGACGACCGACTGCAACGGCCACAGGACGCAGCTCGGACCTTCTCCGACGAGTCGTTTGAATTGTCCTGGAACGAATAAGGCGCGGGGAATTGTTAATTTGAGAAGCGTCGAGGTCGAAATAGGAGGCCTCACGGATTTCCGAGAGCCCCGCGGACGCCCCCTCGCTGCGCCGCGAACGCACCCAGGTCTTCGACGACGCCGACCTCCTTCTCCTTGATGCACTGTAGGCAAAAGCACCCTGACCACTGCGCCCCTAATCCATCCATATTGCTGTTTCCTTCTTCCTTCTGCTCCGCAATGGGGCGAGTTCGGCCACGGGGGGAGTTCTACGATCTACGACCGCGAAATGCGAACGAGGACGCGGCGCGCGGCGGCGGCGGCGGCGGCGGGCGGCAATGATGAGATCAAAGCCGAAGCACGTCTGAATTTAGGGTTATTTTAAGTTAGTATTTTTATTTTGGTAACTCAATAATAAATGAATCCCCTATTGAAATAAATACTCTAATCAAATACTAAACTTTACTTGGCACTAATTGTCAGCCCCCAATCTTGCCGTCTGGATTTACTGGTTGATGTTTTCTCCAACGTATTCGAACAGCGATAAGAACAAAATATTTCAATGACAATGTTATATAAATTTAGGCATCAAAGACATATTATTGTCGCCAATAATAATTATTCGCGATAATATTTTTGAGAACACCCCGTGCTTACCCCCTCCCCCAAATCTGTCACTTGGGGAAAGTCAGGGAAATGTAATCTATTTAAAAAATTATTTTATCCCCCATAAATTACTCACAAATATTGCCCATTGTTGATGAGTTTTAAATTATGTACAGAACCCTGTATACCGACAACCAACACACCGACGAAAGCCAACTCGCGCCGAGGCCGAACCCACGGGAACCCACGGCCACGGCGGATCATCGCCCCAAAAGCAAACCCATTTCTGCGTCCTCAGCGTCGTCCATCCTCGTCATCGTATCGTCCGAGTCTCGAAGGGCTTTGCCGTTGCGGTGCGGGTCCGTTGCGCTGATTTGGCGGCGGCGGTGATGGCCGTAACCGCGCACCCGGATGGAAAATTTTCCCGCTGCCATTTGCCATTGCCCAATCGCGCCTCCCAGAAAATCCCGATATCAACAAGTAGAAGTCCCAAAGTCAAGTGTCCACGCCACCAGCGAAACATTTTGCTTTCGCCAAGCCTTTTATCACCTTATATAAAAAATGAGCGAGATCAGCAGCAGCAGAAGTCTCTGGGTATCGATCAGCTGTTCCTTCGCGGTTCTAGCGGCCGTGTCTCTATCCTACAAGTACATTGAATCGAACAAGGGTGTCGAGTGGAAGATTCACGCTATCTATTTGATGGCTGCTGTGTGCTCCGTCACATTCATCCCAGATGATATTGCATCATACGTTTTCACGGAGCTCAGTGTGACGCTAGTGGGCGCGGTATATCCCATATATCGCGCGACGAAGGCTGTGTGCACCCCAGATGAGGACGACGATAAGGAATGGCTGCAGGTGAGAAAACGCGTGTCTATGCGTGTATATCTGAATTGCTAAGTGTTGACTCGATGTTGGCACATGATATGATCACAGTTTTGGATGTTGGGAGGCGTCCTCTTCATGCTCACAACTTGGGTTGACGATGTCATCGGAGCAGACAAGGCAGACGCAGTATGGCTGGGAAGTCTCCTCTTTGCATTCTTTTGGCTCTACTTCCCTTTGACTTGTGGAGCACTTTTAGTCTACGAGCACATTACGGAACCCCTGTTGGGACCGCGCCTCAGACCGCTTCAAAGAAAAATGAGCAATTTCATTGTTTACGTCTATCAAACCCTAGCCAACGCCGTCCACCTCTATCTGCTGTGGATCATATTTATGTTCATTCCGGCTGGCTTGAAACGAATTGTTGCTATTGCTGTTGGTACCGTCTATCCATTTGTGTGCTCCGTAACAGCGGCTGCCACGGATGAAATCGAAGACGATACCTATTGGCTCACATACTGGAGCGTGTACGGCTGCCTCTTCCTACTCATGGACCTATTTGAGACTTGGCTCGGTAGGATTCCTGGATTCTATTCCCTGATTATTTTCACTACAATATACTTAATGCTACCCATGTTCCGCGGTGCTGAGAAGGTATTCCGAAAGATCCTGGTCCCTCTCGCTGGTTTGCAGGAATTGCTGATACTGCGCGATTCTATCCAAATCAAGAAGCAAATGCTTAAGGACCTTGATCCAGAGAGAGCAGCAATTGTGAGAAAGTCAGTTGCGAAGCTCTTTGATGCTGAGGGCGACGAAGCAGACCCGAAAGCTCTGAAAGAAGAACTCAAGCAGTCTTGGTCGTCGCTAAAGGTCAAGCTTCCAAAAATCACGATGCCGTTTGGCAAAAAAGACGAAGCCTCGCCAACCGAAAGCACGAACCTTGTCTAGTCAATTAATGGAGTGCAAAATGTATGAAAATCAGCTCGAGAGCGGCTTGAGGAATGGTTGATCCCACTTGATGTGAATGCTCTGGTCCACAGCCGTTTTACATGTCGGGTTGCTTGTGAGCTGTTTGGCAGCGTTATATCTCCGACACAGAAGAACGGTAAATTAATACCTTAGTTGTTTAGAAGTTTAATACCTTAGTTGTTTAGAACGCATCACATAAAATATTCTTTTGCTCCCAGTGTGCCCAGATACCAGTCTTTGGAGCGTCACCTGAACCTCTGCCGACATGTATAAGTTCTTTTATTGCAGTGACTTTAAACGATTGCGCGAGCCGATGCAACTTTGTGCTGTCTTCCAGGTGCACTAACTCAACACCTTTGTCAGGTACGACTGGTACGACAGGCCAGTGAAATAGTCTTTACTGGTCGATGTAAGCCAGGTGTAAAAATCTCTTTTTGGACTCATGGGCTAAGCGCACGAGTCGCTTCTCGGGCTCCAAGTCTACATCAGCTGCACGGTTCGCTTACGCTTGAGCTTAGTTTCTCCCAAAAAGGCAATTTATTGCCGTTCCAGCAACCCTATCCAGCGACTCGTTCAATCCTTGCTATCCGCTCCTCAGAGAGGGCGCCAATTCTCTTCACCACCTTTTGGTTATCGAACCATTGCCCCCTTTTCGTTCTGCTTTGGCGGTGTGTCGTGCTCAACGCGTCGTCCGAGTGAAATCAAAATTCGAAATTTTAGAAGCTTTCAAAATGCAAACAACACTCGTACCCACCCGCTGAATCCAGCAATTGCTTCTCCCTCGCAGCTCGTCGAGCAAGTCCACCTTTGACACTCAACCATGTCGGATGAACCATTGCGAAGTAAGTACTAGCTCTCGCACTCGTCTTCTACTGCTCGTGTCGCTGCCGCTGACGAGCTCAAATCACCATCACAGGACTCGCCGAGGCCTTGCAGTCTCTGCAGTATCCTCACCCGCTGTCTGCCAGCAGCTTTCGAGTGCGGAATTTCGAGCTGATGGCGAGCATCCTCTGCTGGATGATCCACAGGTTAGATCCAGGAATCCAAATCCACGATAAAATTGGATCAGACTCTGAAAAGTTGCAATTTCTCGATGGAATTGTGGAGGGGCTTGCAAGTAGGATGAATCTGCACCTGAACACGAAAGAACTTAACAGCGCCGATGGCGATGCAGTGATCGAGCTACTCAAAGTGGCCGATGTCCTTCAAGAAGCGTCAGCTTTAGCTGACGAGGTGTCAACTTCTTCAGACGGAGAGCTACAACCCGATGCAATAATTCAAACAGCGAAGACGGCGCGGGCGTTGGCCAACGAGATCACAGACATCACCTCGAGGCTATGCGGTCTCTTGGAGAGTGGCGATAGAGACAGCAAAGAAAGAGAGAAGACCTTACGCTGCTTGAACTCTCTATCGAGCACCTGTCCAGAACAAGATCACATAGGCACAAGCATTGACAGAATTTTGGACGACACACATTCTGCTGTCGAGAGGTTGGACAAAAAGTGCAGGATAATGATCTCCAACCAAAGAGGCATGGAAGAAAAGATACGAAAGAAGACCATAGACTTAGAACGAACCTCCAAACGTCTAGATAGCCTCAGACATGTTAGACCGGCATACATGGACGAGTACGAACAGCTTGAGGAAGAGCTTCAGGTGGAGTACGATCGCTATGTGGTCCGCTTGAGGAATCTAGATTATTTAGAAGACGAGTTGAATTCCTTCAAACAGTTAGCAACCGAGAGGCAGAACAAAGCCAAACGCTCCATGAGCCATGAGGCGTATGCAAAAGAAATTTAGAGAGGAAGAGCTGAAGGTACTAAACGGAGACCACGCCAACGATTCTGGGACAAATGCAGGGTGAGTAATGCAAGGACCCTGTCGCTACTCGTTCTACCCTCCACTGATCACTAGCTTCGTTCCATTCAGGGATGACTCCACATCTTCACATCATTCTCTTCATTTGGAGGAAGCCAACAATACACATACCATCCTTGCTAAGGGTTCTCGAACAGGAGACGCTTCCTCCACGGGCTCGACGCCAAGAGATGGCATATTTGGCAAAAGCAAAGGGTCACCTTCGGATTCTTCGTCAAATGTTGGGAGCGTTGCTTCGTTCGAGGGGAGTGAAATGAGAGGCTCGCTATCGTCAGATGACAGTGACGACTTTTTTTGATGTTTTGACGAAGGACGACCTAATGAATGTGAATTATAAAGATGTCGTTGTACCCCCGCACAGCTAACAGAAAATCCTCTTCATTCTTCATCATCCTCAATGTCTTCCTCATCTTCAACCAGGCTATCCAACAAGGCCTCCGCTGCCTCCTCCTCAGATAGTTCCTTTTCCTCTTCATCTTCCGAGTCCAACTTTTTCAGCAGGTCCTCAAGCGATGGCATCTTTAGTTTGTCAATGTTGTCTTTATCTTTCTGAGACATGTCAGAGAGAAGGGTTCCGGCATACAAGTCTTTGATAAAGTCCACTTGTCCTTGTTTGAATCCGTCGAACTCCGAAGGTTGGGTAACAGCCCAGTAGCAGAACGAAGAGAAGGCCACAAAGACACCGATCCTGTACATCAGCTGCCCCTCCTTTGTCTTTTCAATCGATATCACTGGCACAAACGATTCACAAAATCCCAGCGTTTCATCAAAGAGATTGGGCAGAAACCAGCATTCGTAACCAATGATCCAAACGAAGAGGAAGATCGTAGCTCGGAAAGTGATGAGGAAAAAGATGAAAATTAGGAGTGATACAGACATGTACCAAACGAAGACTTTCAAGAAGTTGGGCCAGATGGGGAAGCAGGTGCAGCAGAGGAAGCCGATGATGAGGCATGTTGTCATGAGGTGGCTGAATTTTTTGTTTCCTTCGTATATCCAGGTGAAGTAGGCCGACTCATCGAAGTCACGGACCCGCGAGACCTATGGAGATTCATTTCAGACGATGAAGTTAGGATCCGTTTCTTGTGCAACCAGGGGGAGCGCGACACCACAGTTACACAGCCAATATCATGACACCAAAAATGTCGTAGATCAAGATCCCTCCCAGCGGCAGCTAGACCAAAGAGGCAACGCCCCAATGGCAATTACATCCGACCATGAGGAATCCCTTGACAGTTTCTCTAGGCAGCAAGTAGCACCAATGGGGACATGGCATAGGTCCCATTGGCGACTCTAAAAAATGCTGCCATTTTCAACACTTTCGACGACCAGATGATGAAGGCATCTTACCTCCAATTCTCCCTTTGCCACCTTTTCCGACCGATGCATGAACTGTCTGCTGCATAGCTCCTTACATGTGGCAATGGCATCTTGACGAGTTTTGAACTTGGGCAATTCCTTGGGCCACTTCGTCCCCTTCTTCGGCTCGACCATGAAATTCACAAGCTTCTCCCCTGCGCGGAGGTGAGAAACAAAGTAGACCGGATGAGAGAATCATAAAAGCGAGGTTGGCGATGATGGCCGAGGCAAGAGGATTGACCACGTGATCGAAGGAAACAGTGGAAAAGGGCCCCTCTCCTCCAGCGAGCTGACCACGACGCACCCTTGATGTAGTAGACCCGCTTGTCCATCTCGATCGCCTCGCGGACCGGCGGACCCTCGGTGCTCCTGAGGAAATCGCATAGTTTCATCAAGTGCTTATCATCGTCATAAAAGTCCTTGCTGGTGCCGTTCTCCGTCATGGTTGGGCGGGGCGAGGACCGACGGGAGGGGGGGCGGGCACAGCGAGCCTCCCTCTCTGTGACGTTCCGGCGGAAAAATGAAAGGCTCGTGAGCGCGCGGGACAATCCATGGCACGCACGCGTGGATTCCACTCGTAAAGTTTATTGAAAATACGGGTCCTTTATCTACATTTCACTTGGATAACCAATCGCCACACATATTGACACTTTACCTTATTGTTCGGCTGTTTTAGTATCATTTAGGAGTATGTAATATCCGTGGTACATAGTCCTACTTATCAAATATTAAAAGTGCGACGGCACTGTATGTTGACGTGTCAAAACTATAGGACCCGCAAATAAAATAGGATAGGATATGTAAAATGATTTCTAAAATTACATATTTTAAATTTCTTTATATAAATTACAGCATATATTTTTCCTTATTTTTATTTTTCTATTTACATATCATTATCCGTTCACAGTATGATTTGTGATTTGTTGTCGTAGGGGTATGTTAACTAATATGTAAAAAGTTGTTAGAGAAGTATTGAAATCATCATAATCTACGAACACAGACAAATACCATTTTGTCATGTCAACACGTTTTGCTTACGGCTAAAATCATTTCTGCGAGTTTAGATCGAGCTCCCTCCTCAACCACTCCGCAACAAAGCGTTGGGGTTTTAGGTGCATAAATCATTCATTTCACCTCTACTTTGGAAGCGGTTAGCGCCCAGACTTGGCTATTTATTGCTGAATTGAGTCCGGGAATCATGTTGTCGGCAGAAGAGGATGGAATGGCCGAGGCCCTGGAGGTGAGCGCGGTGTCGGTTTCGGATCGGGCGGCGAGGGATTGTCTTCTCGTCGGCGCCGGTCGTGGTCGTGGCCGTGGCAGTGGGACGGATGGGCGCGGCGGACCATGAAATCGAAGCGGTAATGGCGAGGGCGATGCAATTCCGCTGCTCACTTTCGCCCCGCCCCGGCGCATCGCCATCTCCCCCCCCCGCCTCCGTATCTTTAGGTCGAGCCCAAGACAGAAGCGCCCGTCCCGGAGCCGGAGCCGGAACCAGAACCGGAGAAGCAGGATGACGGTGGAGCCGCCGAGGCCGCGGCCTCCGGAGATGGCAGCGCCGGGGCCCCACCGCCGCCGCCTCCCCCCGGAGTGCTGCCGCCCCAAATCCCTCCCATGGCGATGGGCGCCCCCATGGGATATCCCGGCTACGGCTACGGCGGATTTCCCGGCTTTCCCCCCGCGCCCATGATGCCCTACCCCTATCCTATGCCTGGGATGCCGGGCATGCCAGGCATGGAAGCCCCCACGGCCGCGGACGCTGAGAAGTCCCAATCCTGCGTCGTCCATCCCCCCGGCATGCCCCGCCCCTTCGAGGTCCCTTTCCCCGAGCGCAAGCTCCCCGTGTGCGATCGGTGCAAGAAGAACTACCGCAGCCGCGAGCTCTGCCGGCAGCGCGACGGCCACCGAGCCCTGCCGTGGCAAACCACCTACGTCGTCGTGACCGTCAGCGACGACGTCCTCGAGAAGGTAGAGGACGGGACCTACCGCTACCTCGACGTCCCCGTCATCGCGGAGCTCCAGCAAATTCCCGAGATGTGCCGCGGTCCCGCGGACGGATACATGCTCAAGGAGCCCATCTGCAAGGTATGCAAGGAGAAGAACTACACCCGCGATCACTGTCGGAACACGCTCAAGCACACGACGCCTCCGTACCAGTGCGTCTACGTCAAGCTCGTGCGGAAGGAGGACGACCTCCACAGGGCCGTGCGTCCCCCGAAGAAGAAGCGGAAGAAGAAGGCGGAGGACAACGTGGACGGCATCCCGACCCCGGACGCCGACGCCCCCGCGGACGACGTCGACCTCAGCGACGACCTTTCCATCATCCACCCGTCGAAGACGTTCTTCGCGTCCATTTCTTCCAAGAAGATTACTGTCAAGGTGAGTCACGTCCTGTCGTTGCCCTTACTCTGTGATTTTGGGGCTAAGTTTCAAGTTCAAAGTTGAAGCAGCAACAGTCGAACTAAGTCGCGTCGATCATCTGGCTTGCTCCGTGACTTTCGCTTGTCGAATGTGGTTATTTCTATTTGTCCTGTGAAAGTGGACAGGTTTGAAGCCATTGCCAAAGATTCTCATACTCGTTGCCATATCCCCCTTCTGGTCCCTAAGTGGTGCGAGGCGATCCGCTACCCCCTCGGCCCCGACCCCGCCGCGCCCCAATCTTCCGCGCCCCCCGGCTTTCCCCCCTCCATGCCCCCCTTCATGGGCATGCCCGGTGGACAGTACCAAATGTGGGATGCGTTCCGCGCAGGGGCCGTGTGGGCCCAGCAGCAGGCCGCCGCCGGCGGACCGCCGGCCGGGGGAGGCATGCCGTGGGGCGTCCCTCCCGCCGCGGCGCCGGGTGCGGCAAAGTCCGAGTTTGTGTAGATGTCGCTGTTGGGTTTCTTTTTGTTCGGCCCTGGAGTTGGGCTCGAACCACTCCTCTCTCTAAAGCTTTGGTGAAGAATGAAAATGCATAATGAAGAATGGCTGTCTTACTTATCATGAGTTCTGTCTGTACTTATTGTGCCTGATGCTGTTAAATATTACACCTTCATAATACACCCTAGACCGTCCCCTGTTGGCCTAGTCAGACTTGACATTGTGACTAGTCTGTGCTCTGAGAGGCAATAAGAGGTAGGACTACGAACAACTACAATAGAGGTATGTTGATGATCTAGAGGCATCCACTCGAAATGGACTTTATTTCATTATTATGATTACCAAACCAAAGATGATCGGAGGTCAGGTATGACTGGGCAGGCTAATGTGGTCGTGGCGTGGAGGTACTTAGATAGGGCTTCTTTTGCCATGAGTGAGGTCGATTCGGATCTGCCTTCTCCAGTCCCAAAATCAGGACGTGTGCATCACGTCAAAAATCAGATAACTTTTAGAATTATCCCCATTTGCCTTTTAAAATCTAATGTGGAAAAATTCATTTTAATGAGGCATGGCACCATTCGGTTGACCTGCACATTGAGCTCATCATTATTTTTTGTACGTTGTTCTGAAAAAATCAATTTAACATGAAACATAGAACACAGAAGTCCCCTGCCCTAGAGTGTTGTGAATAAAAAAATATGCCCCCAAAGGGCAATGCAGGCAAGGAGTCAAATTACAGGCGTATTTCCCTCAGTGTCGCCACCACTCCGCTCATATCTGGGCACTGGGTAAACCTGACAGCCTTAACAGCAGCCCCAGCATTAATACAGGGTCAAGGTTCATTGTGATCGCCTGGTCCTTGAAACAGCAGGAAATTCGAGCGCACAATCGCATTGCTCATGCAGTTGCGCACTTAGTGGACCATTTCCATTTGGATGTGGGGCCGCTCTCACTCGTCGACAGCTATGCCGCAATCCTCATCTCTGTACTCATCGCCTCTCGTTCAGGGATGTCATCGACCGAGTAGATGAGGAGAGTGAAGTCCTTCCTCAGCTCCGTTCAAGTAGGGAGATGTGCTTGCATTGTTGTTCCTATCCTATTCCTCCGAGACCTTTTCCCGATTATTTCCCTGGTGGGGGTCAGTCGGTATTGGTAATTGAGATTATGGATACCATATCCTGGACGTGCGCCTACAAGCCATAGAATGTTGTATCACCACATCATCTGTTGAGCTACATGAAGGACGAGGGCTGCTGCTGCACCAATGTCACAGCTTGTGGTGGTTGCAGCCCTAGGCGCCTGCACTGCTGCCGTTGCTACCGAGGTGGCCGTCAGCGCTGCTGCAGGGGACATTGCAGTGGCTGATGCTTGGGATGTTGTTGTTGTTGTTGTTGTTGTTACTAATCGGTTCACGATCTGTCAACTACATGTCTAATTTACCCTACACCATGAAATTTTGCTGAAAATCGCGTAGAGGCTACGCAGGAATCAGTATGAAGCGCTCCCTCCCCCCCCCATGGTGGAGGTTGCAGCGGCTTTTGACTCCTCCTAGCCCCCCTCCACTCGATTCCTCAGCGTGGCTGCGCGGTCCTCCCAGCGACCACCAGCTTCGCCATTGCCTTCTGCCGCCCCCGTCGCCGGAACGGTCGGTTTTCCCGTCGTTTTTGGTGACGGCGTCGCGACGAACTAGCGATTCCCCCTTCGGTTTGGGTTCGAGCGCTCCCCCGCCATTAGCGAGGTCGACGCAGCTTATCCCATCGCCGCCGCCGTTGTCGTTGTCACCGCCGCCTCCGCCTGCCCCTCCGCTCCCTCGAGCGAGGATTATCCAGCCTCCCTCGTGGATCCACTTTCCGTCGTCCGTTCAACGACGCGACGGCGCGGCAAGTCCGACGGGACCGCGCGCTCCCTCGCCCCTCCCGAGGTTGACGCCGCCGCATCCCCAGTGGACGCCGCTTTGCCCCCTCCCCTCCGTCTCAAGTGACGTCCCCTGGAGCCCTCCCGTCCAGCGCGCTCCCCCTCCATCGGGGTCTGAGCTGCCATTGAGGCCGACGACGCCAACCGATCGTCCCCCCCCCTCCTCCTGCCACCCGACGCCCCCGCCTCCCCGGCCACCCAAGCCCAAGATGGCGCCATCGCTGCAAAAGGACGATAACTACAGGTCCCCGGCAAAAGGTGGCGGATCCGGTGCAAAGGCAAAGGGATCAAGTCGTCGACGGAATCCCGGCAGACCGGCTCGGAAGACGGGCTCGTACGCCCCATCGGACGAGTCCGAGGGGATGCAGTCGGCCCCAACGACCCCCGTCCGTGACAAACGCGACAATACTGCGATAAACCCCTCCCCTCAATCATCTGGTCGCCGCCGCCGTCGAGGGGGACGAGGAGGCAATCGGGGGAGGGGTAAGAAGACTGGCGTCGAGGAGCAGGGTGCGAGCGCGTCGGGCCCCCCCCCCGAGGGAGGGGAGGAATCGAAGACGGGGGAAGAAGCTACGACCAGGGCCGGCAGGGCCGCAGACCGCGCCGCCGCCGCCCGCGCTGGGAAGAAATCAAAAGGGGCCGACGAGGACGCCGATAGCTACGACCTCGACGACCTCGATGTTCGTTCGGTCGACCTGTCCAAATCGCTCTTCTCGCACCTGTCGATCGGTGGAAAGGACGACATCGAAGCGATCCCACTGGACGGCTTCGGCATCCCCGCTTCCGTTGAGGTGAATGGCGGTGCAATGGCGACGTCTCCCCCTACGTCTCCCACGAGGGAAGCACGATCGGCTCATGGCAAGGCGGGCGTCGACGGGCAGGAGGTTGCAGCATCCCATTCAACCAACCCCACCGCACGTGATGGGCGAGACAAAAGCGACGGCGTCGAGTCTGTCACCTCCACCTCGCGCGACGGGGGCGCTACGGATGCAGCGGAGGCGGATACAGCAGCGGCGATGGATACGGAGGAATCGAAAGTGGAGGACGGCGCGACGAGTGAGGGGATTTCAACGGGCGGTAACGCGACCCCTCCGGGCCGCTCCCATCGTGGAGTCGACTTTCACCCGTCTCTGGTACAACCCCCTGCGCATCCCCCTACGGCTACGGGCGCACCTCCCGCGACGGTTGCTCCACCTGCGACGGTTGCTCCACCTCCTGCTCCTGATCCCTCTACCACGACAGGGGGTGCGTCATCCGACGCCATCCCGTCGCAAGCACCGACTCTCACAGGCGGCGTGTCGACCTATGGTAACCTCGACCTTACGTCGGCCCAACTGGCCGACGTCTTTCACGGCAGGAAGATCGATGATGTGACGATGTATGCCCTTCTCCTACGTGCAAAGGACGAGTTCTTGAAACTATGCGATGGGAAGCCCCGTCACAAAGTTGTCGTCTGGCGTCCCACAGAATTGGAAGTCTTCCTACGCCTCCCGTCCGAAGAGCGCGTCGAGATGATGGAGGAAGTTGCGAGCAACCTGGACCTTCCTGTTCTGCACAAACAGGCAGCTTATCGTGCGGACAAGGTCCACATCAAGATCCTTACAGCGCTGAACGATCGGATGTTTGTGGGGGACGACGCCCTGGAACCAGCGTCTAACGACGGTTGGAAGACGGATGAGGGCCTTCACTGGAGCCTTCTCAGCTACACCTTCTACACGAAGGAAGGGTCGCCGATGCGCTCCGACGAGTGCCAGCACTATGATTCGGGGGCTAGCCCTCACCATGGCAAGGGCGCGTTGGAGTTTTCGACTGCAGTTCGTTCGATGATTGAGCAGCGTTATCCCCAAGCCCAATGGACCTCGAAGTGTCGCTTGTGTTTCGTCGATACGGTGGAGGTTCCTCGGCAGGTTGGTGGCTTCGACTGTGGGTACTATGTTGCAGCTTTCGCGGAGCTGGCAGCACCGTTGGGCATGTTTTTGGCCAAAGGGGTTCACAAGTCGACGATGCGCAAGGCCAATCCACGGAATATTGTCGTTCGGCGCCAAGGTCTCCTTCGCGACCTATTGACTTCCATCCACGGCAATACATCTGGAGTCGTTACGGCAGCGATCTCGGCTTTCTCCTCGGCTGCGGGAACGAGTGCAGCGGGACCGGCGCCACCAGCGACGGCTGGGGAACAGCCCCCTCCGGCTCCCCCATCCCCTCCCCACGTCGCTCGCTCTCGTCCCGACCCCTCGGCGAATGACCCCTTCACGTCCCCCCCCCCCAAGAGCCTGCGTTGCGTCGAAGTCGATACGCCTCTACGTCAACGGCGACCTCTGCCACGGCAGCCTCGGGCGATGCCGCGGGGAACAACGCAGACCAATCTGAGGAGGAGGAGGACGCGGGCGAAGGAGATCAGGGGCCGCGTGTGCCAGTTGAGGAGGAGGACAGCGCCGCGGATAGCACGGGCGCGATTGACGAAAGCAGCCCCTACTTCAACCGTCTCCCCCGCCGCAATGGAGACACAGACGCCTTCACCTACATGACCCTCTTCATCGAACCGATTCGTGGGACGCTGCAGACGGACCGCCAGTATCAAGGCATCCTCAATCTCGCCCAGTCGGTCCAGGCAATCGACGACACTGCCCGATTTCACCCTGTCTTTACTAACCCACGTCTCCCTCCGATCGGCACGCCCAATGACGTCCCCGCAAACGAACTCATCCTTGCGCAGTACCTCCGGCCGTCCAACCCTAACTGCCTCGTTGAGCAGAAGGGTACCTACGAGGGCACTAACAAGAAGAAGGAGAACTTCAACATTTTTGGCACGATGCTGATGTCTTCGGAGGTTGACCCGTCCCAGATCGCCAACATGGTCAATGGAGCGCTTGGGAAGGATGGAGTTCAGTGCCGCCTAAGCGTGAAGCCCATTCAGCGCCTGGATGTGAACACAAACTATGCTCTCATCGGTGTCCATGGACACAACGACATGGCGGGGATCAAAAGCGTTATGATCATGCTACTTGAGGCCGAGGAGGAGAGCATTCGGAAGAACAGCCCCGACTACCACTGGCCAGAGGATCAGCTCCCGGAGATCCATGTGACGTCGCGGGGACTACGCGACCTGGCGCTGCTCGACAAATCCAAGGTCGTCAACGCCCGTCGCGACATGTCGTGGGTTAAGAGGAGCTACCACTTCGACAGCGCTGCCGACGACTGGCACCGCCTCCGACAAATCTATGAGGGCCTCATGGAAAAGGGGTACATCAACAAGTACTTTGGTCGGACGGCGAGGCTCATTCGCGTCAACAGCGGTGGCGGCGGTGGCAACTACATGACGCCGCGCACGGAGACGGACAAGGAGGAGTATCAGGAAGAAGTCAGTGGCCAGATCGCCCACAACCTCTTTCACAGCCTGGCGGTTTTGACCGGCCTCACTAACCCCAACCGCCGTGTGAAGGTCCATTACAACGATGGGAGACGGGAGCCCCGCACGATGTGCATTCGAGCGGTGCTAATGGACGTCCAAGTGTGGGACACGGCCGATCATCTGACATCTGACTTCGCCTTCGAGGCGGTCCTGCCCATCAATGCCGGACCCCACCGCGGCAGCTCCTACCTGACGCACTTCAACGACTCCAAGGGCGCAATCATCGGACCGAACAAGAAACGCATCACGGAGGGTCCGGTCGTGAATCTGGTCCACAAGTTGCGAGGAGACTACGCCGCCCCGTGGCTCTACCGCTACATGCTCGAGGAACTGGACTACACCCAGGGGACGGTCAACAGCATGATGAAGTCGTTCGACCCTCGGGTGCGCGCCCTCTGCTCTGATTCGGTGTGGGATAAAGCGACATGGACGGTTTCTTGCCCCCTCCTCCGTACCGAACCTTCGTCGTTCGCTCAGCTCAGCTCGCGGCTGAGGGCCCGCGGCCTGGAGGACGGGGCTCTGGACCTCTCTCAGCTGCTCGCAGATAAGAAGTCGATCGACACCGCTGCTGACGCGGAGGAGCTCAAGGCCCGCGAGGAGATGATCAACCGCGACCGTCTCTACGCGAAGCCGACCGACAAACGCGTCGGGGCGAGTGGGGCTTCAGTGCGTACAGAGACAGGCGCAGACGAGATCTCAGCGGCGGCCTCGGCGGCGAAATCCACGGCGACGGAGAACCTACGTCAGAACTACACCCGCCAGAAGCTCGACAACGCCAACATGAAGGGCGATCTCGCCGCTCTCCGTTCTGCCCTGCAGGCGCAGGGGCTCGACCCCGACATCATCCTCAACGCTCAAAAGGCACAGGACGAGTCGGACGAGCTTTCGGCGGTGTCTGGCATTTCGGTTGAGAAAGGGACGACGGAGGACGCTGACGTTGACGACGACAACACTGGTGATGCACAGATGGCAGAAGCTGCGGGTACTGCCAGCTCTGGCCGTGCCACCTCTTCGGAGGTGGCTGGTCAGGGCACCCATGAGGAGAAATGAGTCGCGCCAGCGGCTCCCTCCCTGCTGACGGCGCAAGCAGGGAGTGTAGGGGGAAAGACGCCCAGGGGAATACTACACAACAACAACAAGACAACATTCATATTAGCTTTGGGAACACCCACGGGGGTTCGGGCTCTCCGGGGACGCAGGGGGGCGGACGTCAAGCCCGCAGACAGGCTCGCTGCGCTCATCACCGTGAGCGCCAGGCGTTTGAGGAGCTGCGCCGTCGCTCCAGAGGCTTCGAGAAGGCATCGAAGGCAAAGCTCGACAAAATTAAACCAACCAACGAGGAATTGAGGCAGTACGTCGACCACGCCTTCCTCTCGACTTCCCGTGTCTCCCTGGCCGCGAAGTTCCAGTCCCGCGCGTTGGAGCTTTCGGCTGCGGAACGCAAGCAGGTGGAGATCATGAGGACGTTAGACCGAGAGTGGGCGAAGAAGGGACACGGGTTCATTCCCATGAAGAAGCCGAACGGCACTTGCCGCGTCATTTTTGAAAATTGGAATAGCTTGAAGTACTGGTCGGAGGAGAGGAAGGGCAGCCCGTCCACCAACATCGTCGACGCGACTAGGAAGCGATACTGCGCCGACGTGCTCATGGGATGCGAGCATCAAGTCAACTTTTCGATGGCCCCGGACGACCGCCAGTTTAAAGATCTCTTCGGTTTCGGGGAGGAGCGCTACTGCACGGAGGCCCACAACGTTCACAACCAGGAGCATCGGGCTGCTTACGGTGGGACGGGGATTGCCGTCTTCGGCCGGCTGTCGAACTACGCCTCCTCGCCGAACCCAGGGACCGACCGGC
>JALLPA010000062.1:0-31479 GCA_036939895.1 Thalassiosira exigua
GGGTAAAAAATTCCCGGGAGAAGCGGAGATATAAGCGCCCCCATTTAAGGTGTGTGTATTTCATAGCAAACAGACAGTACGGTACCCCTCTAGATACCCAATAAGGTCATAATCCTCCTAGACTTACACCTGGACATCCCCTCATAAGGTTGTGAGTCATACTAATTCCTCTGTACCCCGCTACGGGCAAAGGCTCTGCGCGCATTCTATCTTGCCCTAGCACCCTCTCGCCTCGCACCCCCGCGACAGCGACGGCTCTACGCGCCCTCTTGCTCTCACACCCCTCCGTGGCGGCGACGGCTCAGCGCGCCCTCTCCCCCTGCAACTCTGCGACGACGACGACTATGCACGTCATCTCGTCCTCGCACCCCCCCCGTGGTGATCGACGACCTCACCGGTCGTCGATTCGCCCGGGGGCGAAGCCCACCGTCCATGACTTCACCGGACCCTCCTCCCGCGCGAGCGGCGCCTGACACGGCACACGCCCTCGCCGCCGCCAAGTCCCGACAGGGATGGCTTCGCCCGCCATCCTGCCCCCCGGGCGGGTCTCTCCCCCGCCACCGTTCACCCCCAGGTTTCCCGGGGCCGGACTCGCCCGCGGCCAACGGTAGTTTCCCCGTGGCCATCTCCGCCCCCGCCAAGTACCTGCAGGGTTGGCCTCGCAAGCCACCCTGCCTCCCGGGCGGGCATCTCCCTCGGCCCCGTTCCATCCCTGGATTCTCGGGGCCGGACCCGCTCGTGGCCAACGAGTGCCCCGCGGCCGTCTCCGCCCCCACAGCGGGGAGAATGACCTGCGATGCCCCGGCATCAACGGCCGTCTCCTCCCCCCATCCCCGTCGGACGGCCTCGCGCCCGCGCACGACCGGTCCTCCCCACGACCAACCGGGGGGTTCCCGTCAAGTCGCGCCATCGGCCGTCTCTGCGACGGGACGGGCCGAGATCGTCCCCGCGACAGGGCGCGTCACTCGTCGTCGCGCGCCAGACCCATCCGTCCTCGCCGACGGCGATCCTCTGCCAGGGGACGCTCCCGTGCATGGGGGGGTTACAGACCTCCTTCCTGCCCGGGATCCTCTCGGCCACGCGGGGTGGCGCGGGCCTCAAGGCGTCGATCCTCCCGCCCGCCATGGGGGCACTCGATGATTCGAGTACCTGCCCGGAAGGGGAAAGGTGCGCCGGCGACCCACCCACCCGTCCAGCGACGGGGGACCTTGCGGGCGAACGAGGCCCTCGTTCCTGGGGGGACATTGTCCCTTCCCGTCCCGCCCTGCGACCGACACCGCAAGACAGCCTTGGCCATGGCCGAGATTGCCCGTCTCGCTCGCGGGGTGGCCGCTCCCCTTGCCACCGGCACCTGGCGGCTGAGCTTTGCCGCTGTCTGCATTGCCCCTCCGGGCCGCCCTCCTCAGAACCTTGGACGGCGAGCCACCCTCTCGAAACTGGGGGGGGGCAATCCATCCGGTGGCACCTCGCCCGCACGCGGCTCGAGCGGGAGCTTCAACGGGACCGACGCGCGGCTTCAGACCTTGCCCGCGAGTCCGCCGAGCTCGAGCGTGCAATGGCTGCGTCTCGGGACGCTCTGGCTCTGCCGGCGTCGGCCCAGTCGCCCTCCACCTGGCCTCTTGAGCTCCCTGCCTACGTCGCAGAGGTTGCTGCACTCCACGCTCAGTGGACGTGGAGCCCGGATAAGGAGGTGTACTCCCTGCTCTCCAGCGCACCCACACCCGTTGGGGACGCCACGCTTGTGCCTGTGCCTTTCGAGGCACTGGACGAGTGCCTCCTGGTGGCGCCCGAGGATCCTGCCAAGGCACCGGACCCTCTTGCTCGGGCTGAGGCAGATGTAGCGGAGTATGTTTTGCCCTCCCGCCAGCCCAGTGCTCCTGACGGTGCGGCACTTGTGCCACTTCCTCCCGCGATGTCGGATGAGGTTGTGGCCAGCAAGGGATCATTGCTGGCGGGAGTTCTTCAGCCTACCCCGCCCTTTGTCCCATCGCTCTTCACCCTCCCACCTCCCGCCACGACGGAGTACCGCCATGTTCGTTGGCACCGCCGTCGAGGCCGTCCACCCCGGAGGGGGGGAGGGTTCTCCGTCTCGAAAAAGCGACGTCGCCGCTGCCGACTTCGCCGCGGCCGTCCGCCTCGGAAAGGGGCAGGGTTTCACTCTCTTTCGGCAACGCCACACGACAACCTGATCCATTTGCAGAGGAAGCGTATTGGGTTTGTTTGGTGGCATCCCTTGGATATTGCCTTCTGGGGGGGTTTGCCCTGGTACTCACGGCACAACCTCTGAGGGGGTTGTTGCTTACCTTGGTGGATCTACTTTGCTAATGAATTCGGATGAAGTTCGACTTACTGAATTGCGTTGAGCTTATGGTTGATGATGGAAACAGGTGACGTTATGTTGTGGATTATTCTATGATGGTATGGTCGACTTATGGTAACGGGTTTGGAATATACAACAACAAGGTTCCTTTCGGATTTGGAGTTTGTTCTTAGGAATTTTAGCTCCTATTTGGTGATTGGAGTCTTGCATTTGGCCTTCTTGGGTTCTTTCCGGAGTGCCCTTGTTCTCCACCACTAGTTTGCTTCTCCATTTTCATTACGTGGACTTGTTTTACTAGCCCACATTCAAGTGTGGGGGGGTGATAGTGGTAGAGTAACTACGGTCATAATTCCTACATCCTCGTCACCATGATTTCCCTCCCATCATAAGCTCTCAGGTGTTTTTCCTTGAAAAATGTAGTTTGTTATTTCCTTGAAAACTGTAGTTTGTTTTATACGGAGACTAGCTCTTGGGTATTTTTCTTTGAAAAATGTCGTTTACTAAACGGAGAGTATAAACAAAGGTATCTTTCAAGGTATCATCTTATCTTGACTGAATTTGCTTTCAAGGTGTGTCCTTGGAGTGATGTTACAATGTATGAACAGTCTCTCTTTGAAGGATATGACAGATTCTGTGGAAGTATGAGTGGGAGTAGGACCCTGTATTTTTTATTTTTCGTCTGCATCTAAAATGGAATGTTTCGTTGTCAAGGAAATCAAAGGGGAAGCTCTGATCTAACCGGCAGCAGATGGCTTCTGCGGTTCCACTCATGATGATCTTCTCCAGTGGCAGCGTGTCCACGTTCGATTTCATCCACCCTGCATGATCCACGTCACGAGATTCTATAAATATTGTAACCAAAATACCGTGGCCAAATTTGGGTATCACGTCCGAAGGTTTGTAACAAAGAGCACGAGTCAAATATTTTTGTCCCACCTTGAGGCTGGGCAGGACAAAAATATTTGACAAGTGCTCTTTGTTACAAACCCGAGGACGTTATACACAAATGAGGCCACGGTATATCGGTTACGATAAATATGTATTGCTCTATAGTGTGGAATTAAACATGCGCTTTGATACAACCACTGCTTGTATCCATCAAGCTTCCGGCAGTGTGTATTTTGCAGCAAGACAGAATGGGTCTGCGCAGGGAACATCCAAGACCAAGCAAGGAAGGCCATTCTGGTTTGTCGTGTATCGTATGTAGGTATCGTATGTACCCATACCCAAGACCAAAGTTCAATCGTTCCATGGCACAACAATCACACAAGAATCTTTCTCGTTTCTTAAACTAAAATAATGCCGGTTCAAGCCCGACTGAAAATTTAAGTTCTTAGAGCTCTTGTGTCAATGAGTCATGTTACAAGGTTATATCAAAGCAATGTTTCATCTACACGAGTGACGATACATTCTTGTGACAAAATTGGCCATGCTGGCATTCCCAAGGGGATGCATCCGGACTTTGATTTTCCGAGAAGTCGGTCAGAAAAGAAGTGTCTAGAAAGCAATTTACCTATCGGTTGAAACTTCCAGAAAACTTCCGCAAGTTTCCGTCAGACAAGCTTCTAGGATTGTCGCGCGGACCAGATATGTCCATCTCCTGGGAGCAGCCCGAAAAATAACACTGTGAAAGCTCACCAGCGCGAGAGAGATTGACGCCTCAGAAAGGTGCCAGAGAAATAATGTGAGGCAGCAGCAAGCGTGTAATAGCCATACAAATTATGACGGCCCCAGCATTTTAGCGAAGGTTTCATCCCAGCAATGTGCAATCGAATCAGGCTAGCGCTGGAGACCTTTGCCTCCCTTTACAGCACTGTGCTGCTAATTTCTGTGCCTCAAAATATGATGAACCTCCTCGCATCAGTGGGAGGGCAAACTTGTTCCATTGTCAGACTTCTGCGTCCATATTCATGCCTCACGTACCAATGTGTGCACTCTTTTTGACATACAATGCATAATATCCGTGTGGCTTCATTTTCTCGTGGACAACTAAGGTCTAGTACCACTCTACTTAGAGCTACTCAGGATGATTAGCTGCAGCGATACTTTCCCCACAGAACTTTGCCTCCAAATAAATGCACAAAGTTCATCCTCTTCGTCATCATAAGTCCCGTTATCTTCTTCCACACCTTGAGCTAGATTCTGGACAGTTGCAATAAGACACTACCCCCTTTGGCAAAATCTGAAATATTTTTGATGCGTTCGCCATCGTTGGCAGCATCAACCTTGCCATGTTGAATGCAAGCATTTCCCTTTTTGACTTTGACAACGCTGCTGGATTTGACCTTCCTCCTAGATATGCCTAGTGTAAAGCCCTCCCGTTTGAACATACATGGCGCACCCCCAACAGCAGCAGGTTTTGCGCTCATCACCATGCCTGTAAAAACTGCCTTTATAACTCATTTTTGCATCCTTCATAGCTGCAGAGTTTGAGTTTTGCGCCATGCCCGGCGGAAATCCCTCCCATTCTGGCTCGGTTGTTGCATACCTCGTGACTGCAGATTCTGCGCTTTGTGGTGCATCCCTCGTGGCTGCAGGGTTTGCACGTCGTGCCATGCCAGCAAGCTTCCCCTCTTAGGGATATATTGGTGCATCCTCCATGGCTGCACAATTTTATACGACCTGATTGGTGCATTCCTCAGTAGAGCATTGCTGACCGGATCTTTTCTTGACGGCGTCTCCCTGATAGGGGGGTCCTCCTGACCCCCTTCACTTCCCGGCGGTCGGCGCCACCGGCCGAGCGCTGCAACCACCTCCTTGCCAAGCTCTCGCTCAAGAGCGCTCGCTTGCAGTTGAAGAAGCGGGTATCAGAGAGGCTCGTCGAGAGCGTTTACGTGGAGTTCCTCTTCAGCATGCCCCAGCACGTCCACCACCTGTCAAGCTTCCTCTCCCCGGGCACGTCCTACCCGCTTATCGCCATGTGCTGGAGCGTGACCGCCCACCGCCTCCCCAATACCCTCTTCCACCAGGCGCTGCTGCGGAAACTACACCTCCCGCTCTTCGACCTGGCCAACCCCCCTTGCTGCTGGTGCGGGAAGTGGCACGACCCCTACGGTGACCACATCTTCCCGTGCGTGGTGAACAACAATAAGATTCCCACAACTTCATCTGCGACGGGCAGCAGCAACACATGCAGCCACTTCTGGCCACGGCAGGCTACATCATGCCAGGTGCAAAGCTGCGCCGGGAGATGCCGGGCCTCATCGACAGCAACAAGGACCTGCGCCCCCTCGACGTCTCCTTCCTCATCGACCCGAGTCCCGATGCAGAGGCCGCAGCGACCTGCCCCTTCGATGAAGTCGGCTGGGACACCACCATCGTGCGCCCAGCACCTCCTGACTGCCCCATTCTTGACCCTGAAGATGTTGTTTCGAATGTCACGACCAACGCCGATCAGCATCTGCAGCGTTACGAACGGGGTAAGTTGATGAGGCTAAGAACGAAGGATGATGTCACAGGGACGACGGTTTCAGGCGACCACCTGAGCTGGGAAATTGCCGCAAGAAACACGGTGTTGATCCCCTTCGCCATTGACCACCTTGGAAGGATTGGACCCATGGCGCGACTCTTTCTCTTTGGTGAAGCCCCACCGTTGGACTACACCTTTCCCGCCACCAGACCAAATGTCGCGCAGATGTGCACGACGGCGATGGAACAGACCTGCCCGATTGGGGTGGTCCAGCCGGCGTCATGCCGGTGGAAGCCGAGCGAGGAGTAACGCTTCTACGGGCACTCATACACATCCCCGATGCCGGGAGCCTACTGCGTCCAGCAACTGGGCCTCACCATCACGAAGGCGGTCGTGATGCACATTCGCAACGCCGAGCGCAAGTTCGGCTACAGGCCAGACAAGATCCCCGACCCCGACGATGACGATGACCTCTCGGTCGTCATCGAGGACGACGTCCTCCAGGCCCCCGCGGGCTTCCACTCCCAGCTCTCTCTGAGCGCTGGACTCCCGGTTTTGGTCCATGCCTCCCTCTGGGGGGGGGGGGGTTAAATAGTCTCACATTGCATGGATGGACATCATGATCGATGGCCAGTGGGGAGACATAAAGCACCCAATCGTATCAAATCTACATGCATATGTGGGAATCGATATTACTTCCCTGTCGGAATGAATGATCCCACTTTTGCATCTTGACCTGAGACAAATAAAACAAGAAAGAGGGAACACAACATACGATCATCCGTTGGATGTACTGCGGAATTCATATAGCGGAGGTCTTGATGGATGAGACGTTTTGGGGACGTAATGAATAAAACTGAACTTGCTTCCGTCATGCAAGGTCGGCTTTTGTCAAAGTGCATATCGTACGATACCTACAACATACTTCACCGCCCCGCCCAGCGAAGCTGTCCGCTCTGGCTCTGCCCGCCTGCCGCCATCCCGGACCGACACCCCACCCGCGCCGCCCCGCCCCGCGCGTGCGTAACATCTTGATACGATCACCGCACGAGTGCGGACCACGCGTCTTACACGTTCGCTCGGCGGGCGCCGGCTGGGAGAAAAAGAGGTGCGCCTGTCAAAAGCAATGGAACCGCTCATAATTATTTCCTTTCTCCGACTATTCGCCATCTTTGCGCCCTGTAGCTTTAGCCACAGCCAAACTGCAGCCAAGCAAAACCATGGCCGATCAGCACCTCTATCAAGACTTCGGCATTGCGTCCACCGCAGGCAAGGGGTTCGACGAATTGTTTCCGTCCGACGACGTCATCATGGGCGGCCTCAGAGACGATGCCCCCCTCCGCCTCGTCTCGATGCCACACGACGAGGAACTAGGCATGTGCACGTCCGCATCGTTCGACGGCCATTCCATCACCGGAAGAGTGGGCAACATCGAGCGCAAGTATCACATCGATCCGCGAGTCCTCGGCACCGGCCACTACGGGTCCGTAAGAGAATGCATCGATCGAGCGACCGGCGAGAAATGCGCCGTCAAATCTATCCGCAAAAATGACCCGGAAGTCCACACTGGAAGCCTCCTTCGTGAGATTGAGCTGTTGGAAGAAATCAAGCATAATAACATCATTCAACTGGTTGATGTGATCGAAGACGCGGAGCATTTGCACCTAGTGACAAATCTCTGCGAGGGAGGCGAGCTGTTCGACAAGATCATCCAGAAAACGTCTCATGACTCTCGCAATGGTCCGCCCTGCTTTTCAGAGGACGACGCGGCGAGAATCTTACATCAAATCCTGGTTGCAGTGAGTCACATGCACCAACGGGACATTGTCCATAGAGACATCAAGCCCGAGAACATATTGTTCGAGACCAAGGACGAAGATTCCCCGGTGAAGATCATCGACTTTGGCTTCGCACGGAAGCACTTCGGTAACCAAGGAGAGCCGCCCATGACCACGACCGTGGGCACATCATATTATATCGCCCCAGAAGTCTTGGAGAGAAAGTACGACAAGTCGTGTGACCTGTGGTCCGTGGGCGTGATCGCGTACGTGTTGCTGTGCGGATATCCGCCGTTCAACGGCGCGGACGACGACAAGGTGCACGACGCCATACGGTGCGGGTGGTATCGTTTCCCTGCCGAGGAATGGTCGGGCTCAAGTAGGGAAGCGAGGGACTTCATCAGGCATCTGCTCCAGTTCGACCCGAGAAATCGCATGACGGCCGAGCAGGCGCTCGAGCATCCTTGGATCAAGAACCATGTCGGAGTCGAAGAGAAGGAGAATAAACCATCAACGGAGGCGGCGCCGAAGAGACGCCCGCGACGAATCACCATCAACGATATCTTTTGCCGTGTTGCCCTTGAATGAGTTCGTTTGTTCATGAAAAAGTACATTACGATGGTAATCCAACCCTACAGAGAAAACGTCTATTACTTTTGAACAGCCATACATCATTCTTCTTGACTTCGATCGTACATCTTTGTAGTACACAGTGATAATTTGAATGAGATATGCTGACAAAACAAACGTAAGAAGTCTGGCGGAGAACGACAGGAGATGCGACGATATTGCAGCGCTAAACATATCGAAGGCCTCCGACCTCTCTGTTTCCAACATGTTCACGAGAAATGCAATATTGCCAATGAGGATATATCCCCAGACAGTCAGATGATAACCAGGGCGTTGAAAGACGGACGATTGGAGACGGGGCGTCCCCCAGAAAAACCATGACATGTCGATAAAACGAGAGACGTTGGTGATACGTGCGCATTGATCTGGTGGTTCTCCCTTCAGTTTTGTCCCCATGACCCGCTCATAATGATTAGTAGAAGGCATTTTTGCAATGCGTTCAAAGCTGCAAGGCTGGTATGACTTATGATAGAGATGAAAGATGCAGCCAATATTACACCGAGGCGTAGCCCAGCCCTTCGTGCGACCGGTGGCAACTCCTCAAACTTGAATGCTCAGCGAGGATGTGATATCCCAACCTGCTACTGATGCTCTTTGCGGCGTTGTGGTGCGCCTGGGAAGGTCCGCAGAATATGGTGCTATCCACCGATGATGATGTGCACCATATGAGCATGATCGCGTGGATTGATAGTCTAACAGAGTCTAACCTCATCAAGTTCCTCTTGCCTCTTTGAGGAGCGCGCGCCGCCCAGCCTATGTTGCCTCCTTTATCGTGCGTCATCGGTCGTCGGCAGATTTCAACAACGAAATATCCGATGCCGACGACGCTCACTGAAAATTGCAACTGGGTTCGTTCGAATGTTTGTCAAACTTTTTTGGGGACATTACATCCCCATTCCCTGTCTGCGTGACCTCTCCGTGACCATTTTTGTGATTTTTATTGGGCGACGAGGCAGCATGAGTCAAGCGGTTATGGAAAGACTAACAATTACTCCTACGAGATACGACGTAAAGACGTTTTCAAGGGCCATAAAAAAGGCCCAACCGCGCGCGCGCCCTCCACGCGACCCGCCACACGAACCTGTCGTCGGCGCAATAACCTGGCGTCGTAAGTGGGCTGGGCGGGGGGGGGCAAGACGGACATCGCATACCACTGTCATTCGACCGGTCATTCATTTGCAGAAGGGAATGACTAATGGGGCTGCGCTCATAGGCTGCGCTGCTTCCCTTGAGGAGGGTAGCGCACAAAATTAGAGAAGTCAGCAACACACCGAATAGATATGTAGCCGTTTTAAAGAGTCGGTCGGCCGATCCGTCGGCGGATTTGGCCGACTTTTGCCCTAGCTGACTTACGGCCAACTCGCTAGACTGACTGGCTGACTTTTAGCCGAGTCGGCCAGCCGACTGTCCAAAAGTCGGCCGGCCGACTGGCCGACTCCGGAAGTCGGCCAGAAGTTGTCTCCGACGATAAGAACACCGCGAATTTGACTTGCATTCACCCACCGCTGACGAGGCACCCACCGTGACTTGCCTCCGGCGGTCAGGTTGGCAAAGTCGGCATCAAGTTTCTGTCGCTGTGAGTCGGCTCAGACACAAATTTCTTGAAAAAAGAAGAATTCTGGCCCTGGTTGACTTTTGGCCGAAAGTCGCCGTGTGTTTTCTAGGCTGTTACCAAATACGCTGTGTATGTTCAAAGTATTTGTGTTTTCAGATTATTGTGCCTTTAAAGCTTTCTCACAATATGTAACATGCAATGTTTCAAGAAATTTTATCTGAAACTTAATGGAGTTTCGATATTTTTGAAATGCAACTTATTCGTTTTCCAATCCCAATCTGCCTTGTGTTTTTAATATCTTAAGACGTTTGCGTTTCTCCAATATTGTACCTGCGCATTCAAATGTAACTTGGGCAAAGAAATCGGAGGTAGTTGTCCAGTGAACTTACTATCAGAAGTTGACCATGAAAATAGTGTAATTTTTGCTCTCCTCACTGACATTGGCATGACCTCTCAAAATTGTGTTAAGAATTTAGAAGCTCATACATGCTCGCCATTTCCTTTCAAGAAATTTAAATTTTCTTTGAACCAAATTGAAATGGCATGATGTTTGCAAAATTAGGAAGAAATTTTCCCTTCACGTTAGAAGTTAAATGTGAATCTGTTGTTGATTGAGCTGCAGGCCAAAGTTGGGAAAATTGCAATGATGCAATCAAATGTCACTTTGATGTCTTTGAATCGAAAGCCTCTGAGATAAGGAGTACCCCTGACAACAGATGCTGCCTTGGATAAGCAAAGAAAGGGTCGGTCAGTTGGGACTGGGGGGTGAGAGAATGGAAGGCACAAGATGAACGAAGAATAAGTTGAAGGAGAAGAAAAGTTGACATGAGCATTGATTGAGATTGAGATAGAGATAGAGAGAGTGTGGATGCGAGCATAATGATGAAAGAGATGGAAGAATATTGGAAGAACGAAAGCCTGTGTGGAGCTAAGAATGACAAGCGTAAGAATAATACGCAAATCAAAAACCAAGGGAATCCTACGGTCTGTGAGAAAAAGTCCAGGGAATTCCTGGGTTTTGAGCGACGGACATATTATACCCAAAGCTTATTTTCATCAGTGTTGTTTAATCATTTGGTGCACAAAACTAGTTCTGAATTTTCTTCGATGAAAAACGTATCTTACGTCAAGTCGTAGCAACCCTTATATCAAAACTAGCTGCCAAATGAAAGGCTTTACTCTCATTTAAGAGAAAGGCTTAATGCAGCGTCATCACTAATCGCAACTAAAAGTACTGATAGTTCAAAGGTGACAGGAACAATTACATGACGAATTGTCCTTGAATAGAATGTTCTCGACATTTTGAGACATTTTGAGGTTAAATTGATAAAAACTACACAAAGACCCCCCACATGAGATTTTTTGCTCCAGGTAGGATTTCACATTTGATCATCCACCCATCAGATGACCTAGCTTTTTGGTACATTCAGTGGCATTACAGTAAAATCTTACAATATTTGTATTTTCTGGGGCTTTTTGTACATTTTAGGGCAAAATGTGTAAATCTCTCGACGAAATCTGATCTACAGTTACAAAATGTCATCGCCAAAAAATGCTAATTCCACGTGAAGATAAGTTTTTTTCTCCAGAAGAGCAGATCAAGCTCAAAAATGGTCTTTCATTGTCAAAGGAGGCACTACCACGGATAGGACCCTTCCCTCCCTCCTCCATGCGGTGATAATATAGCAAATCCTGCCTAATTTGGAATTGCAGTGCCATGCAATCAACCGTATTGTAGGTGCATTCGAAGATGTATTCGGCACGTATTTGCATTTCAGAGATTGGCAATACAGTAGAATCTGTGCAACAACAGGAACCGGGATATTTTCGGTCCGTACGATGAAACAGGCAGTCCCAAATATTTCTCGTGACTGCCTACAATAGCACGGACGGACAGCCGTCGGCTCGCCGTCACCCCTGCCACTATTCCCCATACAAATCCACATAAAAGTGTTTATTTTTCGACACTGGCACAACACGCGACCTCCAAAACTCAGATTTCTTGTGGTGAATTGCTCCTTCGGAAGATTGTCTCCTCCAAAATCTTTCACGCACAGATAGCCGAGAGAGATAGAGAGAGAGAGAGAGAGAGCAGAGCTTCTCTTTGCGCCGTCAATCGCGGTGGAAAAAACGATCGAGTTCGGGGGGAATTGAAAATGTCACTACGGGGCTTCGTTCGCCAAAAACGTTGTGTTCGCTCCGTTTTCCACCGTGATTGCACTATCACGAAGGCCTGCGCACGCTCTCTACCTACCACAAGCCTTCCATAGGGGAAATGGGTGCGGCGGCTTCGATTTCTTAGGTTGGGTGCGTTTGTGCCGACGGCCCAGGTGGTCTAAATAAGTATTATATTTGTATCGTACGCGGTGTGTACGGGGGAGGGTGGCGGGCGGCTTTTTACGACCGACGAGCGGCCTACTGGCAATAAGTTGCCGGACGGCGTCGCCAGGATGGGCATTTTCATTTGCGAAAAATGGACCGCCCATTGCTACCTACTGTCCATTGTTGTACATGTGTGACGTTTCCTTACTTTAATTGTCACTTCGTTCGGATGCAAGTGTGACAAATTCCCAAAGGAGTTGGGACCCCAGCCCTGCCATTCCCTTGATTCGACGGGCTTCCTCAGACTCAGAGCTCAACAACTCTCAGCTCTCATACTCATATCTAGAGAGTCACATATCACTTCTTCATCGTTGGGGTGCACCTTCGCAGCGCTCTTCCTCTAGCGCTCGCGGCTTGCAGCGGGACCGGGGACCAACGTCCGCCGGTCTTCGACCGCGACGAAAGAGAACCCTCAAGAGGGGGCAGTTTTAGTCCAAGGGTCGGGCCTGCTCGTCGGGAGGCGGGTCGGTTCGGCGAAACTCGCGCCGCCCGCGTCGTCGGAGCGGCCCCCGTCAACCCCCGTCTATCGCGGCGTGTGCCTCGCCCTCTTTTGAATGGGCCATTGACGTTCGATTCGGTTCGAATTTATTTGAACTCGCGGTGGGCGCGAGGTTTCGGCGGGGTCCGCCAGAGGCGGGCAGGGGGGCAAGGGCGCAGCGGCGAGGGCAGCGGCGAGGGCAGCGGCGGGCAACGGAAGGCAACAGCGCAAATCCAGCAAGCGGCCCCGGCTGTGGGAATCGAAAGGGGCGCGACGGACGGTCGCTTCATCGGCTGGGACCGAACGGCGCGAGAGAGGCTTCTTGCAGCTTGTTGTGTACGACCCACAGAGATTCGATTAGTTTCAAGGGTCCGAGAGGGGAGGCAGACATCGGGCATTCTTCGAGGAGGCAGAACACCGAGCAAAAAGCTCTAATCGAGCAGTCTCAGTTTCTACCTGCCATCTAGCCGAGGCCGAGGGAATCGGCCAAGGGTTCAGTAGAGGAAGGGAACGCCCATCTCGACGAAGCTCGCGCCGCCGCTTGCAAGCGGGCGGTCGACGGAGCGCACAGAGAGGCCGGCAATCGAAGCGAGGCGCGAGCCCAATAGGCCGAGATAAGCGGCGACCGAAGAAGCGCAACGCGACAAACCTTAACGACAACCATGGGAGACTCGACCAAAGTGTGGGTGTCCACCGCGGCCCTCTCCGCGGCCTTGCATCCCAAAGGAGACGGTCCCCACTCCCACCGCCATCGACTGGGGATGCACGGCTCCCTCGGAGGAGGATCGACGGACGATCCCGACTCCGCCGCCGTCGACTGGGGATGGACCTCCGCTTCGATCCTCTCGGGGGGACACTCGGGGGACGACGGGATGTTAGACGGAAAAGAGGCCGTGGTGGTCGAAGTTCAAGACGAGGAGTCCGAGTTTCATCGAACCCGAGTGGAATTGCCCGGCATAGCGATCGAGGAGGGGAAGGTGTTGCCCCAAAACTACCACGGAGACGACTCGGACGACGAATGCGACGACGACTCGCGACCTCGGACGAATTTCGACGGAGGCGAAGCGTGCGGCTACCCCGACGATCTCGTCACCCTCACGCACCTGCACGAACCCGCGGTGGTCCGCTGCTTGCGAAAGCGATACGATCGAGACGAAATCTACACCAACACGGGTCCCATCTTGATCGCGCTGAATCCCTTCAAGTCGTGCGGGAATTTGTATTCCGACAAGGCGATGCGAGGGTATTGGGAACGGGGGGAGGCGAACATGCTCTTGGGAGGGAGCGGCGCGGGAGGAGGAGGGGGAGGAAGAGGAGGAGAGGGGGGAGGAGGAGGCTCCTCCCCCAAGGCGAGGAGCCGAAGGGGCGGCGGCGGCGACGAAAGCGGCGACGAAGCGTTGCCCCCGCACGTGTACGACCTCGCCGACGCCACGTATCGGAGCATGCTGTTGAAGATGGACTTCGACGAGTCCGACGCCGCGACGAAGAAGGGGAGCGGAACGGCGACGGGAAGGAGGGGATGCGACCAGTCCATATTGGTCTCGGGGGAGAGCGGCGCGGGAAAGACCGTCACGACCAAGTTCATCATGCAATACTTGGCCACTTTGTCGCAACGACGGGCCGAATCCAAGGCCGAGGCGGGGAAGAAGCCTCCTCCCCCTCCTCCTTCGTCTTCTTCCAAGTCCAAGAGGGGAGGAAAGCAGAAGGGACTCCGCGGATCGCTCCAGAGAGAAGGGTCGTCGGATCGCGTGAACATCGAGCAGCAGGTGCTCCAGTCCAATCCCATCCTCGAGTCGTTCGGGAACGCTCGGACCGTACGGAACGACAACTCCAGCAGGTTCGGGAAGTTCATCGAGATCAAGTTCGATCGCGAGGGCTCGCTCATCGGCGCGTCCGTCGAGACGTACCTGCTCGAGAAAGTGCGCCTCATCGGCCAGAGCGAAGGCGAACGAAATTATCACGTCTTCTACGAGATGCTGAGCGGGATGACGGACGACGATTTGGATCGATTCTTGTTGGGCGAGTACGGCGCCGAAGACTTCAAGATCACGTCCGGGAGCGGGACGTACGATCGTCGCGACGGCGTGAAAGACGCCGACACCTACGAAGACTTGGTCGACGCGTTGGAAGTGGTGGGGTTCGATCCGGATCGTCAAGACGACATTTTTTCGATCGCGAGCGCGGTGTTGCACTTGAGCAATCTGACCATATTGCCCATCAAAGGAGGGGAAGAGTGCGCCATCGACGGAACGAACGAGCACTTGAAACCGATATTGGACTTGCTGGGGGTGACGCGCGAGAATTTGAACTCGGCGTTGTGTTACTTCAAGATCGAAGCCCGAGGACAATCGTACACGCGCGCCGTCCAGAAAGACAAGGCCGAGAAGGGATTGGAGGCGTTGATCAAGGCGACGTACTCGGCGATGTTCGACTTCATCGTGAAGGCGATCAACGCGAGCATCACGGTGAAGAAGAAGGCCACTTCTTCCTCTTCCTCCGGGGGAGGACGAGGGGAGCGAAGCGGGGGAGGAGGACGGTCCAAATCTTCCGGAGGAGGAGGAGGAGGAGACGCGGTGATAGGAGTCCTCGACATCTTCGGCTTCGAATCTTTTCGGACCAACAGCTTCGAGCAATTGTGCATCAACTACTGCAACGAGGCCTTGCAGCAACAATTCAATTTGTTCGTCTTGAAGAACGAGCAAGAGGAATACGAAAGAGAGGGGATCAAGTGGAACTTCATCAGCTTCCCGGACAACCAGGACGCGTTGGACTTGATTTGGAAGAAGGGATACGGAATATTGAACATATTGGACGATCAGTGTCGTGCTCCGGGGACGACGGACAAGACGTTCGCCAGTTGAGTTTCGTTTTTTGTTCTTCGCTTCGAGGTCGTATTGTTGGATCGCTTCTTTGGGTGGCTGGGACGCGACAATTATTTTTTTGGGGGGGGGGGGCAGCACCGAATNGGGGGGGGGCACGTGCGAAAATATCATGCTTTCGGTATCGTAAGGGGGGGAGGCGACGGGTGCATCCCGGGCGTCGTCGTGTCCTTGGAATTCTTCGTCCGAAGGGATGCCACCCTCTAGGAGACAATGCCACGTGAGGGGGGGGGGGGGGGTGAACAGGGGGAGCACCAGATTCGTCCGTAGCCTTGCTGCCGATTATTCTTCGACAGATGTCCTCTTTGGGAAGGAGGTGTTTTTGGTTTCGTCTGGGAAGGGTGGGGGTGGAGGATTTTTTCGGATGGTGTTGTCCAGGGGGACAGAGCACCCCTGTCGATTAATCCCTGACGCGATGCACTGTTTCGGAAGGGAACGAGTCTACTTCACTTGGTGAAAAAAGGAAGGCGACTGGAGGGGGGGGGGGGGGGTCGGGGGGGGCGATCTTTCTGTTTGAGCTATGCCGCGTGCCCTGGCTAGGCTCGGCCTCGAATTGCGGCATGGGCGATTGGAACGAGGTGCACGACGTCAAAGTTGTTTTTTGTTCCAAGCGGAGAAAAGACATGTTCCTGGGGCATGCCTTGTGCTGGCCCTCCTTTGGGGGGGGGGCATGGATGGGGGGGAGGCGGCACATGCGGTAATATCATGCTTCCGGTATTGTAAGGGGAGAGAGGCAATGTGTGCATCCTGGGCGTCGCGGAGTCCTTGAAATTCTTCGTCCGAAGGGAGGAACTCGCAGCCCCCCGCCCTGTCTAGGCTCTGCCTTGTCTTGTCTGGAAGCCAGAAACACACACGCACACCACTTTCTAGGAATGAGGGGGAAAATGCCATGTGCGTGGGGGGGGGGGGGGGGGGGGGGGTCGAACTTGAATGCCTCGACTTGATAGAATGCGGCACGCACTTTTCGAAAAAAATGTTAGGAGTATGCGGAGGCATTTTGGGAAATTCGATTCGATTTCTTTCCATCGCTGAAGGTCAATGCGTGCCCTGCCCGGAGGAGTTGGAACTTGTCTCCCCTCTCTAGAAGAAAGAAATGATGGGATCCCCCCCAAATTTTCTGGTGGGAATGTTTGTCGCCAAGAAATCTCCCTTTGGAAGATTCCCCCCCACGTATTTATTGCTTGTGAGAATGTGCGAGAGGTCCACGCTGGTGTCTATCTGTTTGGTCTTGCCGTGTTTTGATACCTGGGCGGGCTCGCCGGAGGGTGCATCGCAAGAGTTCTGAAATGGATACCTTGGGGATATTATGCGCCCCTCTGGCTCAATATTACTTGCAGTCAACAGCCTCTGCAGCCGAGAGGCTTGCGCTTTTGTTTCTTTTTTTTCTATGTGCCTAACGTCGAAATTCACTGGACGTGACAATCGGCCTCCAGACGACCTCTACCAAAAGCTGACGAACAAGCCGCGCTTCGAGGCCAACTTCCGCCAAGTCGGCGCGCGTCAATTCGGCGTCTTCCACTACGCCGGGCTGGTGGAGTACGACACGGACGGCTTCGTGGAGAAGAACCGGGACGAGCTGCCGCGCGAGGCGACCGACCTCCTGCTGTCCTCGTCCAGCCCGTTTGTGAAGGAGCTTGCGTCGATCATCCGATCGTCCTCGGCGCCGGAGCCTTCGAAGGGCGCCGCCCGTGGTGGGGGAGGGGGGAAGAAGAAGAGCGCGACGGTGGGTGGTCACTTCGCGAGCCAGCTCCAGTCGCTGCGGGCGAAGATCGACTTGACGTCGCCGCATTACGTGCGATGCCTCAAGCCCAACGGGCGGCTGGTGCCCGACGACTTCGACCCACTGATGATCGTGGAGCAGCTGCGGTGCGCGGGGGTGGTGGAGGCGGTGAGGGTGAGCCGCGTGGGATACCCCCAGCGGTACGGCCACTCCCAGTTCGTGGCGCGGTATCGCACGCTGGGGGCGAGGGAGATGAAGAAGGCGGCCAAGAGCTCGTCGCGAAAGGTCAAGCCGGTGGTGGCGCTGGTGGACGCCATCGCGAGGAAGATGGTCGACGTCGTCGACCCTCTGCCTGCGTCGTCTTCGAAGGGGAAGGACAAAAAGTCGAGTTCGTCCTCGAAGGGGGACAAGGTAGACCTTCTGGCGGTCGGCATCCAGGTGGGCAAGACGAAAGTATTCCTGCGCCGCAAGGCGTTCGACCTCCTCGAGAAAATGCGAAAAGACTACATGGCCTCGGCTGCTGTTAAGGTCCAAGCCATCGCGCGGGGGTACGTCGCGCGTCGCACCTTCACGGAGTACTCGGAATCGAACCTGCAACTGCAATGCTGGGTCCGGGCGATATTGGCCGAGAGAGAAGTGCAAGTCGCGAGGGAGCGGTTCAACGCCACGAGGATACAGAGCGCCTACCGACGACACGAGGCACGGAAAGCGTACCTCGCAATCCTCGCTGTGGCCCGGTGGTGCCAACGACGCTGGCGCGGGGCGCTCGGTCGAGCTCGGTACCGAAAGCACCACAACCTTTGCAGGTGCGCCCTGGTCATCCAGTGCGCCGTTCGCGTCCGCAGATCGCGCAAGGTCCTGGAGGAGCTGCAGCGCGAAGCCAAAGACCTGCAAAACGTCGCCCAGGAGCGAGACAAGTTCCGCGAGCGAATGGAGGAAATGAGAGTCGAGATGGAGCGCGTGAAGCTGGCGGCGAAGAAGGAGGCCGCGGACGCCGCGAGGGCGAAGAGGGAGGCGAGCGAGCGAGACTCTGCCGGCGCGGCGAACGCCGTGGAGGAGCTGGCGAGGCTGAACGGGGAGCTCTCGAATGCTCGTGCTGAAGTTGCAAGCGCCAAAAAGGAGGTGTCTGACCATCGGCGAAAGTCAGAAGAGGCGTTGGAATTGGCCCATGCGAGGCTTTCGGAATTGGAATCTGCCAATAGAAGGATAGCGGAGCTTGAGGGAGAATTGGACAATCTCGCCGGCAGTGACAGAGGCGAGGCAGATTCGTTGCTACAGAATGAACTGGACGAAGCGCTCGCCTTATCGCGCAAACAAGAGAAGGAGATCAAGACGTTGAAGAACGAGCGGGCTCAATTGATGCAGGCGAACGCATCTGAGCCACAGTCTGTTGAGCCAGGGCCATCCCCTGCCCAACATGAGGCCCTGCAGTCTGAGGTTGTGGCGCTGAGAGAGGAACTCGAACTTGCAAAGGACAAGCTCCTAGCGGCCCAAACACCAATCGATAGCGAAGGGTCGACCCAGGCCGATTTGCAGAGTGAGATTGCCGAGTTGAGAAAAGAGCTGGGAAATTCCAATAAGCAGCAAGCTGGCTCATCCGCGGAGTACACTTCGATAGCAGACGAAATGGAAATGGACAAACTGAGAGAAGAGAACGGGAGGCTGCGCGGTGAGCTTCGTCGGGCGACGTCCTCTGCCACGGCTTCGTCTTCCGATTCTGTGGCGACGTCCAAGTCCGAAAAGAAAATGAAAAAAGAGATCATCAAACTCAAAGAAGCCAACGCGAAAATACTGGACACTGCCGAGAAGCAATTCGCTTCGCTGGTTGAGCTCGAGAAGGAGAATACCGAACTGCGCGCTGAGATGGAAGGCCTCCGAGAAAGGAGCAGCAGCGGTGGGCCAGCAGCGGACGCCGGATCGTTCAGCGACATGAAGTCGAGCCTCGCGAAGGCAGAGATGCGACTGAAGGCCGAGAAGATCCGGGCGGAGGAGGCCGTGGCCCGCGAAGCCAAGCTTCGAAACGAGTTGGCCGGGATGCGCCTCAAGACTCGCGAGAGCGCGCCGAACGGAGACGCTGGCCTGGTCGCGCACCAGTCGATCAAAGAGGGCGAGGTTTTCGACGACGTCGCTACGCTGCAGTATGAGATCGAAAGGCTCAGCAACGAGCTCCTTGTGGCGAGGGAGGAGTCGCGAAGCACTGACACCTTCTCGGCCGACGACATGATTCGCAAATACGACGAGCTCAACCGCCTGGCCGAGGCTGGCATGCAAAAGGACCTGGAGATCGAGAAGCTAAAAATGCGCGTGAACACACAAGACGCAGAGCTGAAGACTCTGCGGGACGAGGTGACGGAGGAGGACCTCACTTTTGGAATGAGGGAGTATCAAGAGGGCGACTCGGACGTCGCCGCGGCCGAAAACGAAGGGCTACGCAGCCTGAACGAGGAGCTCAGTAAGCAGCTCGAGCTGTACAAGAAGGAGTCGGAGGCCTCCAAGGCGAACCTCGCCGAAGAAAGGACCCGTGCCGACTTGGAGATGAAAGCTTTCTCCGTGGCGCTCAAGGGCGTGGACGATTTGCGGGTCGCGGCCGAGCACATGAGCCGGGAGCTTCATTTCATCAAGCGGAACGGTTACGTCCCTCCCAGCGGGCTGACGGGAGAGGACTCGAGCGAGCACGTCAAAAATTCCATGTCGGCAGTGGAATCGATGGCCAGGGCGAACCAGAGCATCGACCACCCGTCAATATCGGGAAACGGCGAAGTTCAGCAGCAGGGCTTCAACCTCTGGAACGCCATGAACACGGTCATGAGTCCCGCACAGAATGAAACCGGTACTGGATCTAAAAAGAGCTCCTCGAAGCAAAGGTCCAAGAGAAAGAAAAAACACAAGGGCGGTGGCAGCGTCATCAGCTCTTTCTTTTGATTAAATATTTTAATGACAACATGTTGTACTTGAATATTATTTAAAAGAAAGCCTAAGCACTCCCACATCTCTCATTCCGTGACAAAGTAGGTAGGAAAAGCTTAGAACACAGCTTAATTAAATGGATAGAAGCTGAGGGAAACGACGTTTCTTGTCGCACCCCTCATTCTTGAGCCGAGGACACATATTTTTAGTGTCCCTTCTCTCTGCAGTGTTGACAGTCTCTGCCGGCCTTGATCTTAGTCCGCAACTCCTTCTTGTTTGACCCCTCACTGGCTTCTTCTTGTTCACATTGCCCTTACAGATGAAGGCCGGCACCTCTTGGAATGACCTCACGTATTTGTCCTTGTTCTGCATTGGCTTGTCACCTGGCTTGTTTACTTCGACCCCATGTCATGGACAATCTTCAGTTCAATAACCTGGTGTAGCATCTTGGGGGTTGAATTTTTGTCTCTGGTATATCCTCTTTAAATCATTGCAATTTGTTCCCTCCCAGTCCCATTGTGTGGAGCTTGTGCAATGGCACCTATGCTTGGTATTGGTTGGCGATGGAGGCTAGATTGGCACCTGCAATGAAGTTGGGGTCAGCCCCTGGGTTAGTGACGGACAGAAGATGCATTTGATTGACCGAGCCAGCAAGAAAATCGTGATAGTCCATGGAATAGCCTTATGCAATAAATAAAGACCAATGTTGTCGGTTGTCTTGTGTGAGTCTTCATTGCTCAGAGTTTGGGTTTCATGGGGCATTTTTAAATTTTCATTTTACTAGGTAATCAATGTATCACTCTCTGCAGGTGACAGAAATGGTCAATAGGTACAAGAGAAGGGCATAGTCTCTACTTGATGCACCCGCTGTATGAGGGGTGTTTGAATCTCTAGAAAGAAAATGCCTTGACATTTGAAATACAGGGCTTAAGTCTGGACCTTAGACATTCAGTATGTACTCTGGGTAAATGTTACTGCAACATGTTAATTTGATATGGACCACTGACATCATAATTGTCCTGGGGGGGGGGGGGGGGGCTTCCACGACGTAAGTACTGCCTCTCTACTATTAGAGATAACGTTAAATTTTCCAAAGTTTTGAGGCCAACTTATGCCAAAGATAGCGTCATTGCAGTTGCCACAGGTGGATGGTGGTGCTACATTTCTGTTTTTGCGCCCTAGTAAGATCATTCGACAGATATTGTCGAGAGAATTCAATAACTGAGAGTTTGAACTTTCTCCATTCTCTTTTACTTGATCAAGATTGAGTGTTCTGATAGGGAGTTCATGATCCAGTTAATATATATCTGCCAAGTTCTTTTGAATGCATGGAACTTGAACCCACCGAGCTCACTTTTCAGTTGAGAACGAATGTCACCAAATTTTTCATGTTTCCATTTGAACTTTGTTCTCATCAATGATTTGAAAAGATGAAAAATAATTCTGCCACAGCAAAACGAGAGGCAAGACTGTAGTGCAGGAAGTTGATCCCGCATGTTTGTACAAAAAAATCATGCATGGCTAAACCAAACTGCCTGCCTCCAAGCGTTTTACCGGACAGCCAATCATACATACCTCACCGCCACCTCTACATACCACCCACTACCCAAAGTTCCCCCTTGGCATGTCATCTTTGTCAAGTGAGCTGCTGTATCTAACGATCGGCTTTGGAATCTGTTGTCAAATGAAGAAATACGTCAAATATAAATGATATGAGGGGGAGAAGATACAGAAGGAGTAGGAGTATGGGGCATCAAGTGTTGATAGGACAATTGAAAATTAAATTACAAATTATGAATTAAAAATTATTTTACCAAATATTACTTGAAACTCATCAATATTACCGGTGCCACCTTACGCAGGAGCATCAATTAGCGCGACAGTTTCGTTTTGAATTTCGAAATAAGTTTAGGACGTTTAGTATTACCCTTTTGTTAGACAGCACCTTCCCCTCATTCATCGCCCCCGCTCGTCACGAAGACAGCACCGCCGGGCTGGTCCCATGGCGCCATCATCACCTCCTATGGCCGGTCGAACCTCCCAGATCCCGTGACCCGCGGCGCGCCGCCGGGGATGGCGTCTAAACGCTGCATACATTTTTATGGCGTCTGGGGGCGGTAAGTGAGGTCTCATTCTTTGCGTCGCTGCAATTGCAATTGCGTGGACTTACCCCCCCCACCCCCTCGCCCGAAGCCGCGTCGTCCGCCTCGCACTCGGCGTTCCCCAGCGCCTTGGCCTCTCTCGCGCCGAGCGTCAGCTCGCGTCCCTCCGACGCTCCCACCGCATTTCCAGCAAATCTTCATCCCTCCCCCCTCGAATCCTCCCACGCGCCCGGACCGTCGCTGCAACCGAGTGCCCCTCCCACGCACGCGCGTCCCTCAGCGCGCGTCCTTCGACACCGCCGTCGTCGCGGCCGGGCGATCGGACGGCGGCGAGGTCGAGGAGGAGGGCCAAGAGGAGAAGGAGGGCCAAGAGGAGAAGGTTGACGAGGAGGCATCGTGGGGGGAGGACCCCGCGGTCCGCGCGGTCGTCGAGGGATGACTCCTCGATCCGGTCGGAGGGGGGGAGGCGGGGAAGGCGGACGCGGAGGCCGGCGCGACCGGAGGCAACGGCGGCGGCACGAGCCACGCGCGGCTGGCGTCGATCGTCCGACGCCCGGCGTCTCCCCTCGTGACGACGCTCCAGGCGTCGTTGGAGCTCCCCCTCCTCGCGGCGGCGGGGCTGCTCCCCGCCCTGCCCGTCCTGGCCGCGCGTTGGGGGAAGGCCGCGGCGAAAGCAAAGGACCCTTCGGCTGCGCCGGGAGCGGCGGCGGACTTCGCACGGAAGACTTGCACTACCGGCAGCGGCCAAGCTCGTCGCGCTGCTCTTCGGGGGGCTCGGGGTGGGTGACGGCAGCGGGGGGGGGCGGCGGCGGGGGGGAAGGACGCGACGTTCGACCTCGATCTCAACCGCGTCATTGACCTGGCTTTGGACGCCCTCGAGCTTGGCACTTTAAGAATGAAAGTCGCCAGACATGGAAAATTATGCACGACACACACCAATCAACCGGATCGGGAGAGAAGTGAGTGAACATGTTTTGACTTATTTGTCTTCTGATGAACTATGCATCGCCTAAACTTATTCTCCTACTTCCTCCAAAGCTTCGATGCCAGCCTCCTTGTCTAAGATGGCTTGGTGAGTCCCATCCTCCAAAATCGCTTTCATTTCATCAGAGATGGGCTTGATGTACCTAATCTCTGACTCCTTTAGCTCTTCGCCGATTCGTTGCTTCAGCTCATCTACCCGCAAGAGTTTCCTTTTCTCCCCGATTGTCAATGATTTGAGTTTCTTGTCGAGCTTGGACTCGGTCTTGATGCGGAAGATCGACCGGGCCACAATCTCAGCGTCGACCGCCGGTTCGAGTTTATTCGTCTTGGTGAGGATCCGAAGGAATACCGACCCGGCGACTCTGGCTGTCTGTTCGATGCCCTCCGCGAGCTCAGCCTTGTTTGTGGTAGGTTTCTTCTTGATGTTGATTGAAAACTGACGCAGCTTCTCTTCAATCTCACCAGTGCTTGCTTTGCTACTTTTGATGCCCTCCCAGATTTCCTTGTAGAATGCCGGGTCAAGTCCGGCCTTGGCCCGATCTACAATCATGAAGTGCTTGTCGAGGAACTCAAAAAACAGGTATGTCTTGTCACTTCCCTGAAGTCTTGCAACGGGTGGCTTGTTCTCCTCAGCTAACAATTTGTTCTTCTTCTCGAGGCCCCATGGATTGAAGTTGCGTACGATCGAGGCGTTCATGATCGCTCTTGCGGACCTCCGCGCACGCGCCTCGGACACTCCCGTCTTGGCTAAGAGTCCCGTCAGCTGGACGTAGGTTTCGACACGCTGTTGGTGGCTAGAATGAATGCAAATGTTAGTAACAATTGCATCTTCCAATTGTGAGTAATCCTCTCCTTCCCATGTCGATTCATCTCTCGTTCCGTTTGCATTTTCTGACAGCAGCTCGACCGGGTCGTCCGCAGCCGCCATCGACTGGATCTGATCCCAGTGCTCTTTGATAAAGGGCTCGTTCATAATGAGCTCTCGATCGGCTTCTTCGGTGATGTACTCCATGCTTTCGCGTAAGTTCACTTTGACTGGCTTGTTTTCTTGCATCTGATGATGCTTACCGAGTGTGATCTCTTTGTCCTCGAATGCAAAAGAGGATTGGAGTTCGTCAGCGTCATCGTCGGAAGCGTCGGTGGGAACGCTTCGTTGCTCGTTGTAATGAACGAGCCAGCGACAGAACTGCTGTGCATGGTGAGAATCTCCTCCCAGCATGTAGTGCAAAGTGTGACTCGAGCGCCATTTTTTCGCCAAGTGCTTATCGAAGACGAAGCGATACCTCTCAAAAAATACCTTTATGACCTTCTCGATATAAGCCAGACCTTGCTTCCCTCCACCAATGCCCTTGAGTGAGTCCCGAAACTTCTTGAACTCGTCTCTTTTTTTCCAACCGTTGTTCTCTAACTCTTTTAGTTGCTTGTGCATCCAAAAGCACCGCTCTGGTCCATGCCGAGCCTGTTGGCCGAAGGAGCCGTTTCCAAACAGGGGGTCGTTTTGGAGGAGGTAGTTGTAGTTGTCTCCGTAAAATGCATCGTTGAATCCGTCCAGAAAGAGGATCACTGCCCAGAATACTGGCGTCTCTCCTGGTTTCAGGTCAGGTGAGTTTTCGTCATCTTGGACGAACGAACCAATGAAATCTTCCAAGCTTGCGCCGCTCATCGTCGGTTCTGACTTATTGTTCATCAACGAAAGCAAGGCACACGAACATTGCCAGAGATAACAGCCGGATTTTTGGTCTGTCTTGAGGGCGAGGGCAAAGAAATATATCACAGCCCAGCTGTCCGCAAACAGCTTAACAGCGGCGAGCACAGTCCCCCAGCGAGAGAATACAGGATCTTGGATATTCGTGGGCGCTTCGTTGGCCAGCTTCACCGCTTGATCGACGTCCTCCTCCTCCAGCTTTTCCAGCTTCTTCATGAAGTCATCCATGGCAGGCTTGCACTGCTCGTTGGCAATCTTGTTCCAACGGCTATCGGTACGTAGTCTATGCACTACCTTTGCCCACATTTCATTCAATCCTGCGCGACCCACATCTTTTCTCACACTTTTTAGGATGTTGACAAACAACCATATCATTTGGAAGGGAGTTTTGTGGCCGATACCCTGGCGACCCCAGGCGTCGACGCATGCTATCTCGAGGGGCTTGACGAAGTTGTGGATGTCGCACGCGAGCCTCTTGCTGGTCGGTTGCATTGCCCCGTTTTCGATGAGAGCTGGGTGAATGTGTTGGACAGCAGCACCTCCTCCTGTGTCGCCCGTAATCGCTTGCATGACGATGGGATTCTCGCCGGTTAGCCGGGAGAGGATGGCAGTCAACTTGTGGGCTGAGTTCTTTATTGCAAGCGCTGCCTCGACAGCCTTGTGTCCGCTTCGATCCATGTCGAGGATGAAGAACTTCAGAGCTCTTCTATTCTGCTCGTTGCGTCCAGCCCAGCACATTCCTTTGACGCAATGATCTTGGTCTTGATGGCCATGATCAGCAGTAATAGAAAACTTTTCAGCCCCATCCTCTTTCATTTCTTGGCATGTCTTTAGGATGCAATCCACAGCGCTCATGTACTCTAGCTTAGTCAAAGTCGCCCGACTCAGGAGGATTTTGGCTATTTGATAGCCAGAGATATCCAATCCGGTCTGATGAAATAGCGCCTTCAACGTGCAGTCCATGATGAAAATAAAAGCCTCGTCGGAGCAGCCGTATCCGTACAAGCTACCCGTGGTCAGGATCCGCTGAGCTTCGTAGTCCCACATATGCTTCTCTTTTGAGAAAAGATCTCTGATGTTGTCGATGATCTCAGCATCACTCTTTTTCTGCCTACCTGGTTCACGATCTCGAGCTTGTGTGTGTTTGGTACCCAACACTGCAAAGACCCTCCCGCTCCAACATGATAGTGGCATTGTGATCACGTTCGCTCTGATTTGGCGTTGTTGATTTCTGGGGGTAGATCGACTAGGCCAGCGCGAAACAGCGCAATGTCTTAGCCACTCGTTTAACTTAGGGCCGTTAAAATTGTTGTACTACAGATCATTGCATTTCGATCGTTGTATTTAGCGATAGGATGTATCACAAGAAAAATACAACGATTGTACAACAATTTAATTGGAGCCCGATCGGGCCCCCATTAAATCGTTGTGCATTTGTTGTATTTTTGACGCATATTTTGGCGGGAACCACACATGGTGTTTGGAACCGCAATGCCCATCGCGTCACGTACGTACCTGCATACACATCTTGCTTTTCTCCAAATTCTCGTCAAATAATGATATTGTAAGGGAAAATTTACGTTCAATTGATGGATTGTAGCCGTTTTAGAATGGGAATCTTTGACTTTCGCATAAAAATACAACGATCGAATGCAACAATTTGCACAACGATTTCAACACCATGAAACGGCCCCTACACTTTCGTATTGTATCTATCAAAGATCGGCCGAGCGAGTGCCGCGCGCTCGTCGCGGCGAAGCAAAAAACCATGTTCCCGGCTGAATTGAGGCTCCAAAGGGTTTCGAAAATTTCTCCACAAATTGTTTATGTTTTATGTAACAAAAAAGAATTTTTGACGAATACACAATTTTTAATTCTGAATATTCGAATTAATACACTGTTTTGTCATAGTTTTTGACGCTAGTGTTTGACCAATACCACTCCCTCTCAGCCTGCAAACCGATATGAAGCAAGCTTCTTTGGTGCATAGTGATGTTGCCTTCACATCGGTTTGCAGGCTGAGACGGCCTTGTCGGGGTGAAAACGCAAACTCCCAAATGCATTTTGGGAAACTTTTGGTCTATTTTTTAATGAAACAGTTGATAAAATAGGACTTTAGGACGAAAACGAAATCAACCAGTTTTTTCAAGTTAAACGATCAAACCCTTTGATGTGAGACGCCATGCAGTCACTAACACATCAGCTCGAAAATTCAAATTTGATGTTCCTTCTTTTATATCGTTCCAAAATGAAATTGCTAGACGATCACCTTGTTGTTGAAGTTGAGGAGATGGTCGGCTCGAAGAAGAATGCCGGATAGGAATATCACTTGTGACCGCCAAAACTTCATTTGGTGAACTTTGGCGAGGTCAGTAACGTTGTTTGCACAGTTCTTGCATCCCCGTTTGATCGCGTCGTGCCTCGCTGTCCACATCAACTCTATGTATGAATGACTACGAACAAAGACTTCTTTTCCTAACGAGAGCAGGCTAGAAAGTTTTTAACTCCGTCGCTCGGGCCTCCTTGAGTCATGTAGTTGCCTGGCCATCTGCCATCTAAACATTCCAGACGTTCAGCGATGCCATCTTCTACGATGATAAAAAGATCACGGAAGGCGTACGATCGAAATGAGTACGCTAGAGGAAATATGTATGCCTGAAAGTTTTGGGCTCAAATCACACGGTCAAACGTGTAAACCGTAATCCTTGGCCGAGCAACGGTGTGCCATTCGAGCGTGCTCAGCGAGGTGCCCTCAGCGAATCTAAACTTCTTACTAAATGCATACCCACTCAAACTGCCCGCACTCGCGCGGACCATTTGTAGAATGTACTCCTTTGCCTTCTTAGTGTTCTTGGACGTCATGTAATTAATCGCCCCGACTCTAATGCCGGTGTAATGTGCATGACTTGACGAAAGAGCAAACAAGCATTGTTCGAGGACACGTCAGAACAGAGGGGTACTGACTGCACAAAAGTGCAGCTCAACGAATGAGGTACAAGCATTGGTCAGGGATATGTCTTGATGAACGAACGTCGCCTGCGATCGAACGACATCTGGAAAACTACCACAGTATCTCAGTTTGGCGAACATACATCCATACTTCGTGCTCAGTGCTCTTGTTTGGACGAGGAAAATGTCACTCGAGTTTGAGTTCCCCGAAAATCCTAGATAACGCCTTCAAGCATAAGCCTCCAGGATCCCCTTTTCTTTTTTGGTTTGTCCTATTGTACCTAGTCATGACAAGACCAACGAATTTTCCTCTCTCTGAACAGTCTCGAGGCACGCAAGATGAACCGCACTCGAATGGACTCGAGAGGTTTTTTCTTAACTGCGATTTTGTGGGACATTTGCCTACGGCAAAGGAATTAGTAAAAATATCCGATCTCCCCTTTTCGTCCGTGTTCTCACAGGCCCTTTTTTGTGATGACCGATGGTGACAACGACATCCGACGACCGACGACTCACCCACGGTCATCGCACCATGACGAAGCCACCCCACTTGCTCCTACGGCCACTGCGGCGGCTGTGCTGGCCCCACAAAGCCACCGAGCTGGGGAACACTTCTCCACTAGGTCCTCAAGGCCCTGTGGAGAGCACTTAGCGTGGTATTATGTTCTGTCGATTTTCCCCCATGGCAAAGATTGTACATAAAAATATTTAATAATTATCCACTGCTCATCATAGGACGCCAAATGCGCTGCCCTCAATGGACGATGCTGCCTACGCGGAGCGGCGAATCAATTCTAAACTAACTAATCTAGAAGTAGTTCGATCAGGGGAGCCGTCCATTAATCGTATGTCTACATTTATCTATACACTTCTGGGGCGTCGGTCTGACAGCGTCAAACCAAGCTGCTGTGGTTGACGGCCGATTCCTCGGCCGATAAAGCAAGCACCACGAATTGCCCTGGTCGAACTTAAAGCTAAGGTAAAGGGCTCTAAGGAGAGCCCTCCGGAACTGGTATCCGCCACCTCCCTGCGGAGAAATCCTGCCGCCACTGCCGCTGCCGTTGTCATCGCTGGGGGTTGGTGGTTTTGTGCATCGATGTTCTCTCTATCCCGGTCTGGCGCTTGGTGTTCAGTGGACGGATCGAAAACACACATCAATTCACCTTTAGAGAGAGACGACTGCAGATACCTCTCCTTTCTGCATGATTTGCGAAGGCGCTACTAGACCAATGTTGGCGCCAAAGGCATGTCCATACTCGCCAGCTCTTTGGGAATATGGACAAGGTTTGACTTTAGTGATCGGCGGAGCTTTGGCGCGGCGAAATCAGGGGAAAGAAGGTAAATAAAAAATGCTAACTATTTTACTAGGTGTTTTGTGGTACGTGCCCGGAGTTTCCTGGGTACATAGAAAGAGAGAGCAGCACTTAGGGAAAAATGTCTCTCGCTCCCATGCGCACGCCTCTCTTCCTTTGCCTTTGAAAATTCAAACTGCCCGAGGCTTCTGCTTCTGCACTCTGCAAAAATGGCGTTCCTGGCTACCTTAGTCAGCAAAGAATGAAGTTCCCTTGTCCCCAGCCAAATGGTCATCATCATTTGATGAATGAACAAGTTCCGCTCGACCCTAGCAAATTATTTTGGAACATTAAAAAGAGCGTGCGGATGCGGAGTTTTTACTTTAATTGAGATCTTTGTTCTAGCTGTGCCTGTCCAGGACACTTGCCTATAGGTTAGAAATTAGTAAAAACATTCGCTCTCAATTCCTCTTGCGCTTATTTTCATGCAATTTTTTCTCTATCCTGTGCAAGTTTTGACCGCATCGTACCTAGGAGTCAGAGAGTACCTAGGTAGGTACGGTTGTTACCCCCACCAACCAAACTTAACCAACTATGGCGCCCCCGGGTTCCCATTGCTTCGGCGGATCTAGTGGCGGCGGTGAAGACGTGCCATGAAACCGCCAAGCGGGGAATTGCTTCTACGGTAGGTCCGTATCGATTCTATTGGAGAGATTTGTGTGGCGGCATGTACCACCCCGATCCCCCATAAATCAAAACAGCTCTCGGCAAATCACAACTAATTTTATGAATGTCGAATACCATGTCAGCCGCCTGGCTTAACGAGAGAATCCGGTGGCTCTGAGTGACTATTATAACACCTAATCTTACTTTATTAATACATGGTAACTCGGCGGCATTGTCTCTAAAGTTCAACCTTTATTTTTAGCTAACTACTTACAGAGCAATGCTGCAACGGTGTCGAAATGAGCTGCTTTGTGGTACGGCCGTTTTGTCGGCCGGTAAAGCACAGAACACGAGTTGCTGCCACCAAACTGGTAGCCAAGGCCTAGGACTCTCGGAAGAGCCCTTGTTCAATGGTATCTGCCGCCATCTGATGGCAAAAGATGGAAGCTTCCGCCACGCCCACTGGTGATGTTTGGACTGTTGTGTGGCATGGTTGGCTTGCGTCTTGTGCATTGTCACGCATCGCATCTTGTGCATCGTGTGGTGGCTGGCGGTTCGAAAAAAATATATCAATTCATCTGAAGAGAGTCGACCATCAACGCCTCCACTTCTCCCCCAAATAGTGTGGCCTCATCTGGGATCTGGGATAATGTTAACAGCTGATAGATGGTCCAACATCTACTCTTAATGAAGAGTTTGGACCTGTTCTTACTTTTGCATTTGGAGGAGTTCTGGGGGAGACAAATTGGGGGAGAATTACGGCCATAAAAATTGCTATTTATTTTACCATGCTTTTTGTGGTTTGTGGTCGAAGTGTCCTAGCTACGTAGAGCGAGCGTCAGCTACAAAAAATGTCTCAATTTTCCAAGCTGCCTATGTGACAGTCTGGTAAGTGTAAATTTCCACTTTTTTATTCAACAAAAAGGGACAGCACGAACCTTAGATGTACCCAAGTTGTCTTCGAAAACATAATCTCTGTGTCAAAAAATCAAGACACCTTGTGTTTGATCGCCGTTTTCCATGATGCCTTGTGTTTTCAAAAGCTGTTGCCTTTTCAAATTATTGTATCTTTTTCTGCTCTTTCTTACATTATTTAGTTTCGTTGTTTCAAGAAGTTTTGGGAAACTTAATGGACTTTGAATGTTTTTTAAAACACAGGCCCTACATTTTCAAATCCCCGCATGCCTTGTGTTTTTATAGGCCCATCCAAAGAAGCCTTGCGTTTCACCGAGGTACCTGTGTTTTCTAAGGCAACTTGGGATCCCCAAGAAACTAATATTGTAAGCCGGTTGGTCGTCTGGCCGGATGGACAGACAAACGGACGAACGGATAGAAATATGACAGAAAGAAAAAGACAAAGTACATTGTGCGACCTGACCTTCCAGTTAGTTTCTGCGGAAATCTGTTCTTTCTTTGTCAGGTGTTGTGTCTCCTACAACAATTCCGTGACAGTAAATGACAATTCCATGGCAGATGACATCAATATTGCGCAGGGATATCAATATTTACCTCTCAGACTTAGTGGATTGGTGGAGTGACCCATTTGTGAACTTTGGAGAACCAATTATTCCTGGGTCGGATTTTTCATGATAACGAAGCTGAGGGAAACAAGGTTTGCTATTCAAAACTGGTGGAAATAACATAGGGTGCCTGAAAGTTCTGGTTTTTATAATCAGAACATAAATTTTAGAATGCCAAAAATTATGTTAAAACATGAGATAGG